>PVKU01006914.1:0-88947 GCA_004027475.1 Anoura caudifer
TCTTGTTTCTTCATTTTGATGGATGCTTCTTTTGTCCTTTTGTTCCAAATCATTGCTTTGAGTCCTGGTTTCCTTCCTGTCACTGCTGGTTCCCTGAATCTTCTGCTTTATTTCACTGTGGGCATCCTTCATTTGTTCTTTCATTTTTCAACCAAGCTCAGTCAGATGTGTGAGCATTTTGATTACCAGGGCTTTAAATTCTCCACCAGATAGTTTGGCGATCTCCTCTTCCCTTAGCTCTCTTTCTGAGGCTTTACGCTGTTCTTCCATTTGGGCCATATTTCTTTGTCTTGGCCCTCCTGATAAATTGTAAAGGGGTGGGGCCTTAGGTATTCACCCTGGCAGGGCAACCCTCCTTGCTGTGCTGTGGTGCTACCTGTTCCCAGAAAGGGAACAGTGTGGCTTGCCTGCTCGTCTGCAGCACACTTTTCAATGGATTCTCAGACTCTCATGTGAGACTGGGAGCTTCTCCTACCACCACAGACACCTCTCAGTCCCCTTAAGTCAGCGCCTCCCATGCAGCCCACTGAGCTCAGCAGCCAGCCCCACCACCATGGTCTGCTGCATTGCCACAGTTTTTCTCAGCAGGCCCATGCAATCCACCACCTACTGGTTTCGTTGTTTTTGTTTGTTTGCTTGTTTGTTTGTTTGTTTTGGTTAATCTTTTATTTTTTAAATACATTTTATTTCATTTTTTAAATATATTTTATTGATTATGCTATTACAGTTGTCCCATTTCTCCCCTATCATTCCCCTCCACCCTGCACAGCCCCTCCCACCCACATTCCCTCCCTTTAGTTCATGTCCATGTGTCACACTTATAAGTTCTTTAGCTTCTACATTTCCCATACTATTCTTGCCCTCCCCCTGTCTATTTTCTACCCACCATCTATGCTACTTATTCTCTGTACCTTCCCCCCCCTTCCCACTACCCTGTTGCTAACCCTCCATGTGATCTCCATTTCTGTGTTTCTGTTCCTGTTCCAGATGTTTGCTTAGTTTGCTTTTGTTTTAGGTGTGGTTGTTAATATCTGTGAGTTTGCTCTCTTTTTACTGTCCTATTTTTGATCTTCTTTTTCTTAGATAAGTCCCTTTAACATTTCACAATATAAGGGCTTGGTGATGATGAACTTCTTTAACCTGACCTTATCTGAGAAGCACTTTATCTGCCCTTCCATTCTAAATGACAGCTTCGCTGGATAGAGCAATCTTGGATGTAGGTCCTTGACTTTCATGACTTGGAATACTTCTTTCCAGCCCCTTCTTGCCTGGAAGGTCTCTTTTGAGAAATCAGCTGACAGTCTGATGGGAACTCCTTCGTAGATGACTGTCCCCTTATCCCTTGCTGCTTCTAGAATTCTCTCCTTCATTTTAATTTTGGGTAATGTAATTATGATGTGCCTTGGTGTGTTCCTCCTCGGGTCCAACTTCTTTGGGAATCTCTGAGCTTCCTGGACTTCCTGGAAGTCTATTTCCTTTGCCAGATTGGGGAAGCTCTCCTTTATTATTTCTTCAAATACATTTTCTACTTGTTGCTCTTCTTCTTCCCCTTCTGGTACCCCTATAACTCAGATGTTGGTATGTATAAAGATGTCCTGGAGGTTCCTAAGCCTCTCCTCATATTTTTGAATTCTTGTTTCTTCATTCTTTTCTGATTGGATATTTGTTTCTTCCTTCTGGTCTACTCCATTGATTTGAGTCCCAGTTTTCCTCCCATCTCTATTGGTTCCCTGTGCATTTTTCTTCATTTCACTTATTGTAGCCTTCATTTTTTTCATCTAATTTGTGACCAAAATCGACCAATTCTGTGAGCTTCCTATTCACCAGTGCTTTGAACTGTGCATCTGATAGGTTGGCTATCTTTGGTCTCTTAGATGAATTAGCTCTGGGGCTTTGATCTGTTCTCCTATTTGAGCCATTTTGGAGGTTTTTTTCTTTTTCTTTTTTGGTCTTGTCGAGGCTGTTATGTAGCATGGGGCAGAGCCTTAGGTGTTCACCAGGGCGGGGCAACCCAGTTGCTGGGTTGTGACACTGTATGTGGGGGCGGGGTCTGAGAGGGAACAATGGTGCTTGTTCTGCTCTCTCTCTGATTCCAGTCCCGCCCGCCACTTCTCCCAAGAATATTGGGCCCTCTGGTGCTGATTTCCATGTCGGTGGGCTTGTGTTCATTCCAGGACCCTGTGGGTCTCTCCAATGAACTCTCCCATGAGGCTGGGAGTCTCCCCTAACACCTCAACCCCTACAAGTGTTTTCAATTGGTGCCTTTAGGCTTTATTTCCTGGTGCTGGGGCCCTGGTTTGTGAGGTCCATCCTGCTCTCCGTTCTCACCTGGATTTTCAGTCTGGATGAATGGTTGTCGGACTTCCATACAGTTGAATTTTCTATCAGTTCTGGTTGTTTTCTTGTTTCTAAATCTTTGTTGTCCTTAATTTTGGTTGTGCGAGTAGGCAGTATGTCCACCTATGCCTCCATCTTGGCTGGAAGTCTGGTTTGGTTGTTTTGGTTGATTTTTTCTTTAATTCCTTTGTTGTCAGAGTTCCCTGCAGTTTGATTTTCTGGCACTTTTTATTGATTTCAGATTGGTTGTTATCCTTCTTTTGGTTGTGCAAGGAAGTGAGGGGTCTTTACCTATGCCTACACCTTGGCCGGAACTCCCTAAATTTTTAAAATAATAACAAAGAACTTAAATACTGTGTAGTCCAGTATTTTTCAACCATTGGGTCAAAATCCATAGTAGGTTTTAAACATTTTTTATTATGTTGAATATATACATAAAATTTACCATCCCATCTATTTATAGTGGGTTTTGAAATTAGTGGCTCATAATCAGGATTTTTAAAAAGCAAAATAGAATAGAAAATGAAACACTATAAAACAAAATGCATCATAGTAAGCATAAATACTATTTTATGGAACTTTTGTTATCATGTATGCACTTTGAATCAACATTTATAAAACATGGGTCCAGTCCAGCTCTTTACATTTTCAGAGTGGAAAATATACTCAGAAACACAAGTGATGTTTCCAAATAACTTGAACTGGACCATGGCATCCTGGCCTCCAATTTGGCCATCTCACCATCTTGCCACCAGTCTTGTCAAACTTATGGGCTAGATGGAGCCATAGCTTCATGGCCCCACATTTTTTTTGTTGAGAAAGGATCTCATGGCCCCTGCGTGTTGAGTTGGCCCCCAGTAGGCTACAGAAAGAGGCGGGACTCAACAACCGGCAACTTCTGAACCTGTTGAAACCCAGGCACCCCGTTTGACCCTATTTACTTTAGGGTCAACCAGGAATAGTACAAACCTAGAAATTTAAAAGGAGAGTGGGGAAAGAACCTGTGGTTTGACATTTTTCAGACTTTTTTTCTGTTTTGTGTGTGTTTCAAGGGCAGTTTTCAAGTGCAGAGATCTGGAGAGGAAGCACTATAAATAGAAGGGACCACAGTGGGGAGGGAGGTCGGGCGGGGGGAGGAAGTATGTTCTGAACACCTGCTTGTCTCCACATCTAGGGCCCTGATGGGGCTTTTCAGATGGCTCTTACCTACCCCAACTGTGCCTCACCCCCGGCTTTTTCTTCAGCCCATCAAAACCAGTACTAAAGCTAAGTGCCCTAACCTAGGTCACCACAATCCAGCTCTAGCTTGTCACCACCCCAAGTCCACCAAGGCAGTCCCTGGGAGGAAGGGATTCTGTCCCACCTTGGACCTAAGTTCAACTCAGGTCAACTCAATGTACCTCCCTTGTCATTAGCTCCTCTCCCGCCTGTGGTGTCTTACATCAATTAGGTTATGTCTCACCCTAGTGCAAAATTCAGAAATACCTTCCAAACATCTTAGAATAAAACCCATCCACAGATTATGGGCTACCCTTTTGATCATGTAGACCCAGCAGAAGGGAAGGGAAGTGAAAATATGCATCTTGAGGCTGTATCTGCATAGCATCCAATGTTTTTACTGAGCATACATTTCCTTGGGGGTTGGCTTTGGTGGGAAGGGGCAAAAAGGCCAGGCCGAGCAGAGTGTTGGAGAGGCAGACTTCCCCCTCTATGCTCCCCGCACCTCACTCACTGTCCACCTTTCACTCCTCCATCTGCAACTCCATCACCCAGAGCCTGCTTTCTGCTCCTCACCTGAAGCTCCTCTCACCCTTCAAGCTGCCACCTCAGTATCACCTGCGTTGGCCAAGTACACTTCAAAGACCCTTCTAAATTAGAACTCCCTGTTGCATGATGGGCCCTTCCTTAAAACACCTTATGTGTTGTAAGTCAGCTTTTGATTTATGTGATTAGGTTAATATCATGCTCCCTCAATAAACTGTGAACTCTGAAGATGGGTCCAAGTTGGTTTTGCTCACTCTTGCATGTCCACCTCTAGCACAGTGTCTGCACCAGAGATGGTGCCCAATATGTTATGTGGGAAAGGAGGGAGGGATGGAAGGATGTAGAAGAGGTGGGAAGGGAGAGAGAAAGCGGGAAGAGGAAGAGAGGGAAAGAAGAGAGGATGAAAAGGAGAAGGGACAGGGTGGAAGGGAGAAGGGAGGGGAGCAGAGAGTGGAAATTGGGAAAGAAAGGAGGGAGAGGAGGAGATAAGGAGGAAGGAGATGAAGGGAAGAGGTGATGCTGGGGAGAAAAAGAGAATCTAAGGGAGAGGGAGGGAGTTGGTTGTCAGCAAGAACTAAGGAGTTCTCTCCCTCTGTCACTTGCAGAGTTCCACAGCCTGTCCCAGGTTAGGAGAGGGTCCTGCCCAGAGTTAGGAAGGAGCCTCTACCAAGGTGACTGGACCCAAAGGGAAAGCATGAACCCAGGGTAAAAATGGGGTGAGTACAGTTGACCTACGGCTTTGGTTTGCCTGACTGGCCTCTGTGATTTGGGAAATGAAGCTCAGCTGTTTGAGACTGTAAATTGCACCCTTCACTCAAGGAGTGTTCAATCCCCACTTATCTAATGTTCTCACAGAACATCCATTTCAAGAAGGGCTCAAGTTTAGTCTGCCTGGTGATATGACTGTATGGAGATATGATTTACATACTCTAGAATTCACACTTTCTAAGTGTAGTTTAATGATTTTTAGAGCTGTGCAACTATCAGCACAATCCAGTTCTAGACTATCCCCATCACCCCCAAAGACCCCTTGTGTTCGTTGCAGTCACCCATTATTCTACCCCAGCGAACCTCTAATTTTCTCTTTTTATATATAGATTTGCCTTTTCTGGATATTTCTTATAAACTGAGTTATACAATCTGTGTCCTCTGGTATCAGGCTTCTTTCAGTGAGCATCAGGTTTTTGAGGTTCATGTTGTAGCATGGATGTTTGTTTCTTTCTATTGCTGAATAGTATTCCCAGGCTTGGTTTCTTATCAAGAGAAGGAAAAATATTTTCAGTCATGTAGAAACTATTCCTGCCTTCAAGGACTCAGCTGAAAGGGAAGTTGGCCCCAATGAGGCTTCATTCCTGGAAGATGGAGAGAACATCTGCTCATGGCAGTAGGGGCAGGGAAAGCAAACACTGGATGGGAAAGGTTCAAAAAGATCTCCGTAGCAAGGCATGATGAGCAGAAGCCAGTTCGGTCAAATGTCAAAATACTCTTTCCTTTGTTTTCAAATATCAATTGCATAGGTTGGTAGCACCAGGCTGTATAATATCTTGCAGGGAACTGTAATAGAACAGAAGAACCTTGAATTTGGAGATATGACCTTAGCGCTACGCATCAACAAGACTACCCCCAGACCAAATGTGAGAATCCCCAAGTGCAGATGCATCAGCAGCTTTTTCAGTCCTCCAGCTGATTCCAATGTACAGCCAAGATCGAAGTCAAGGGTGACTGCACTATAAGGTTACTGAGCTCCCAAAGTAATGACCTCACTATACAAGGAAAGAGGGTCATGTTCCTCCTTTCCAGTGAGTGGAATCCTGCTCCTCCCCCAACAGCCCCACACAGATCTCCTCTCTTTGAAGACCACTCAGGAGGGTGTAGCTATTGTCCTTATGTCCTCCACCAATGCCCTAATGCTGACCCCAGAGAGAGGGCCTGATGGAGACATAGGTAAGGCCAGCTTGTCACAGGACTGAGAAGGCCAAGTCCTCCTGTTTTATTAATGAAAAAAAAAAAAACCTCACAAGTAAATTTAGAGTTAGGCAACAACAGTTTGATATGTCTACTTGTAGACATTTTTCTATGCATTTACTTTTATAGGTAAATATACAAATATATAGTTTTTGTTTTGTTCATAAACAAATGATATGATGCTTCAAGAATTGTGTGAAAACTTGTTTGTGCCTGCAGTGGTACGGTGGCCATAACACATGGTTTCATTCTTGGTTATATTATGGATTCTGTTGCTCCTATGAGTAGGTTCTCTTTTCCCTTACATTTCTAATTGGTTGTAGTTAGTGTTTAAGAAAGCCATTGTTTTTTTTTTAATTGTAATAAAATACACATAACAAAAGTTAACATTTTAACCATTTTTAAGCAAGCAATTCTGAGGCATTAAGTACATTCACATTGTTGTGCAATCATCACCAATCATCCATCTCCAGAGCTTTTCTCATCTTCCCAAACAGAACATTTGTACCCAATTAGCAATAACTCCCCTGCCCCTCATCTCATCCCTCAGCCCCTGGCAACCAACATTCTACTTTGTGTCTTTATTTTGACCACTTTAGGAACCTCATACAATATTTGTCCTTTGTGTGACTGGCTTCTTTCACTTAGCATAATGTCTTCAAAATTCATCCATGGTATAGCATGTGTCAGTACTTTATTCTTTTTGAGGCTGAATAATATTTCAATGTACATATAAAATAAACCTGAGCTGTTGGGGTGGACCGCACTGCGGCAGAGCTTGCTTGTCTGTGGAATGAAAAGGAGGAAGAAGAGGAAGAAGAGGGAAACTGAGAGACCAAACAACGCTTGGGAGAAAGGGGGAAAAGAAAAGGAAGCAAACCTTGACATTCGTGTATTCAAGGCTTGCCACCCAGGAGAAAGCCAAGTCTACTGGGCTCTAGGATGTTTGCGGTAATTCCAGGCTACCCATGCTTTGGTGCAACTGGAGTCCACTGGGGAAAAGAAAAAAGGGCCATATTTTGTCTGCAGCTGGAGGACACCATGCAGGTGAAGGGTAGGAGCTGAGGGCATCTGACTCCAGGACACCCCAATGTTAAAGGGGTGGCAGTAACTTCACCTGAACTGACTGGGGGTTGCAAGATGTCAGGGTTAAATACAACTGGAGAGACAAAGGGACTAGCATGGTTTTTCTCAAATGAGCATGTGTGGATTCTTCAAAGGATCTATGACTAGAACTCAGAGGCCTCATGAACTTAAATGGGAAAATTTTACATCAGTTTTTTAGTTTTCATTGGGGCAGAGGAGATGAATAGACTATACTCCACTAGGGAAACACCCATTCTAATCTTCCTGGGGTCCTTTTTGGTACTTTTTCTTGGGAAAATTTACATCTCTATTTTCATTAACCTCTAACTAAAATTGAGCATTTCCTCCTATTAGGAACATAGGTGAGGCCAACTTAGGTTTAACCATACCAAGAAAAATAATGGAGATTTTCACACTTTAGTTATAGCTAATAATAAAACATTGTTGAAACTCATTTCTACATTGAAATCATGTTGTCATAGACCTGTGGGTACCAAAAAGAGTGTGGTGGTGCTAACCTGTAAGCACCAGACTAAAGGCAGGGTGGAGGTGTTTCACCTGGGCCTTTAGTTTTGTCACTCAGTCCAGCACATTCCCTGTGCTGGACACTGGTGGCCCCTACAGCAGAGACTCTGCCTGGAGGAACTCAGGGACCGGGGAAGCAGATAGCTGAACCAGACACACAGTTGTATTGCTATATGACTCACACTACAGGAGCACAAAATACGGGTCGGTGTGGTCAAATTGGGTTTCTCACAGGAAGTGACATTTGAACTGACTTTTTCAGGATATATTAAGAAGTGTGTGCAAGGACGTAACACTTTTCTTTTACCAGAAAAGTACCTCATCAAGCATGTATGTACCTCAGTTTAGAGTTCAGAAGAGCAAGAAGAAATTTCCCCTGGCCGTGGGGCTGAAACAGGAAACCACCCAGAAACCCTTGGCAGAAGAAGGCCGGGAGTTCCCAGTTCCCCGGGACTGAGTGGACATTTTCACAGGAAGCACCTCTAGGTACAGCTGCATCTGTCCTCCCTCCTCCGCATTGAAATGGAAGCTCCATGAGCTGACAGGTTGTTTTCTGTGCCATCTGCTAATGAATCCCCAGCACCTGTGCCTGGCGTAGATCTGGCCTCTGCGTGTATTTGTTGAATGGGTGAATAAATCCAGCCACATCCGTCCACGTCTGGTGGGGGCAGCTGAATAGGCAGGCTGTGACTCTGACTCTCTGCATGGCATTTGTGTCTCCAAGTCATCATGGTGCCTTGTACTCTTGATGACCTTGGAAAAGCCCCACTGAAACCCCAGCGGATATGGAAATGCTTTATGGCATCAAGCAAGTGAAGTGCCCAACACCTGGGCTGCTGAGGTGTGAATCATCTCTACCCTTTCCCAGGATTGCAGTGCTGTTGCAGGGACCTGGTGGGTGTCTTAACGGCCTGGTTTAGGGATCCCTTTCCCCCAAGCATGTTCCGAGCTACAAGGATGAGTCCCAGGATATTGGGGACAGAGGGCTGGGAGCATCCTCACTAGAACCTCCATCTGAGCTCACAGTGGGTGGGGAAGATTGCCTCCTCATGGGGCCCAACATAGGCTGGTCCCTGGTTGGAAAAAGAAAAAGCAGAGCATTTGTATTTCACCCATTCCCTCCAAGGATCTTTTGGGCTAAATTTTGTCCCCTGACCCTGCTCCATTCATCTGTTTCAACTTTAACCTCCAGCACCTCAGAATGTGTCTGTATTTGGAGATTCGGTCTTTAAAGAGGTGATTAAAGTTGAGGTCATTAGAAGGGGGCCTAATCCTATTTGGTGTCTTTATAAGAAGAAGACATTAGGGCACAGACACTCAAAGAGGTAAAACGGTGTGAAGACACAGGGAGAAGACAGCCATCTACCAGACGAAAGAGTCCTCAGAGGAAACCAACCCTGCTTACGCCTTGATTTCAGACTTCTAACCTCCAGAACTGTGAGACAATACATTTAAGTCACCCCACCAGTCTGTGGTACTTTGTTACAATAGCCCCAGAAAACTGATACAAATTACCACACTTCACGTGGTTTTTTAGTGGACTCTCAGGGATAACACCCTCACTTTCTGTTAACACCAAGGAGAAATAAACAGAAATGCACTTCTAAGACTTACAGGTCAGAAAGGCCTCATGACACAAGAATGGGTTACTTGGTTGATGACCTTACTGCTTACTCAATAAGAAAAACAAGGTTTTAGAGCTTGAATTTCCCAGAAGCACAAGCTGCTCCTTGTTGATGTCAGAGGACCCACACATAACAGTTAGCTGATTTTGCTAACGTAAATATTATATACAGAGAAGGAGGTCATAGGCCAAGTCAGGTTAAATGGTTAAAGCCTACAAGGAGGTTAGTGAGTTTCAATGTTACAAATAATCTCATGCCATGCCTTAGTCTTTTACCAGATTTATTAGAAATGTGCTTGACTTTATGGCACAAAGAGAATAATAAAAATAAGTCCAGCTTTGAAGTTTCATAAGGCACTTGGCAGCCAGTGTTTAAATTTTAAATGCCTTTCACTGATTACCTAGAAATGCCACAGAAGACTCTGGAAATGCTTGTTCATCACACGTATCATGGCTTCATCTCTCCTGCTCACTGTGCCTAAGTCGTCATGCAAATAACAGCCTTCAGCTGGGCCCCACTTTAACAAGACTGAACCCCTTCTCCCTCCTGAGAAAGCCAGGCCATTTTGTACCCAAGTCTCTTGTACGAAACCCTTGCTGTGTTATGTCACGTCCCACCATCCACACTGCTGATGTTGGTGAACTCACCAGCAGTTTGCAGGATGGGAGGTGCATATTTTGCTGTTACCTGGCCCAGTCACTTCACTTGCTGGGCTTTGGTTTCTCCTTGTAAAGTCAGAATAAGAATCACAGTCCCCTCAAAGGGCCTTTGTGAGGATTAAAGAATATATATGGACCTGTCTGGGATCTGGTAAATCCTAAGTGCCTATCCCCAGTCTTTCCTGCACTTCCCTTGAGGGCAGCACCATGGCTTCTCCTCACAACCCCCATATCACCCGGTGTAATGCTGGGCACATACTGAGATCAGAATTAGGGTAGACGAATTGATTTCCTGGTTTCATTCACATTCCACTTGTCATTCACCTGTATCCAACTCAGCTGGGACTGCCTTTGTGACCTTTAAAACTATTTTTCTAATAAAAGTAATTCCTGTTCCTTGCACTCAGTTTGGATATATATTTAAGTACAAAGAAGAAAATAAACTGAAAAAGACAGCAAACTCACAGGTATTAACAACCACACCTAAAACAAAAGCAAACTAAGCAAATATCTGGAACAGGAACAGAAACACAGAAATGGAGATCACATGGAGAGTTAGCAACAGGGGAGTGGGAGGAGGAGAGAGGGGGACAAGGTACAGAGAACAAGTAGCACAGATGGTGGGTAGAAAACAGACAGGGGGAGGGCAAGAATAGTGTGGGAAATGTAGAAGCTCAAGAACTTATGACACATGGACATGAACTAAAGGTCCCCGGGGAATGTGGGTGGGAGGGGGTGTGCAGGGTGGAGGGGAATGAAGGGGGAAAATGGGACAACTGTAATAGCATAATCAATAAAATATATTTTTTTAAAAAGAAGAAAATATATATTATGGCCAACCCCAAAATCCAAAGATAATCACTGGTTAATATTTGAAGCAGTATTTCCTTCCATCCTTTTTTTCTATGTACATGTGTACCTAAGTCTTTTATTTAACTGCCTAAGATTTCTGTGGTATTTGCTCCAGAGCATCTTAGAGTCACCGCTCAGCTTCTAGGGTCTCAAAGAAAGGACCTTACTTACAGCAGAGCTACATTTGATAGTCCTTTCTCTCTCAATAAATGATGTATCTGTACTGTATATGAGGATGTATCTCTACATACTGTCTCACATTTCCGCCTTGCAGAAGGTAAACTGTGCTTCCATCTCAAAAACACAACTGAGAAATCTTCCAGGATATTTCCATCCTCTCAGCTTGTAATGAGTACCTACTTAAGCTAGGCAAATATTTAGAGGAAAAAACTTCTCTGGGCATCTTGACATCCTGTTCTGTACCCTTGTTATTTAGAAGAATATAGTAATGGTTTCATTCTGGTTAAAGAGAAACTAGCTGCAGGGCCCTCAAGCTGATCCTTTCCCCAGATCAAGGTTTCGCAAAGGCAGTTTGAGGGTTGACACCCCTGCACCTCTCAGCTGTCTAATGGCTGGTAACTTCTTATCTTACCAAAGTCAACCAGTGTGCCCAGGTAGGGGTTAAGTGGATCTGCAAGGCTGGGCAGTATTAATTTGATCCAAAGCATTTTTAGAAAGTAGCAATGCAAAGATTCTTTCTCTCTGGTATAAGACATTTATGGAGTCCAGCAGGGCTGTCACAAGTCTCTTTTGATTTGGGGTAGTGTCCACAATTTCACATCAGAAGTAACAGCAGAACCATAGCTTTGGTGGGCGATTCTCATCATCGCAGCTTGGCCTCACACAGCTGGTGCTTGTGAGTCCTAAAATCTTCCCTTGATAATTGTGCCCCTCCGCATCTGTGTGGATGAGCCCAACTACCTGTCTGATGCATTTAGAGGTGTATAGGTGCATGTTTGTGTATGTGTGTAATGTGAGTGATTTTGTGTGTTGCATGTGTGTGCATGCACATGTATGTGTACGTACAAAGGTATGGAAAGGGGGAGGCACTCCAAGTTCAACCTTACACAATTTCTTCTTGGCTAAGTCTAACTTTTTTAACTATTTCGATCGTGAGAGTATCTGCTCCTCTGTACAATTTTTCTTCACCCTGAAATATACTAAATTCCTAGATTACATTTATATGGTGTGGCTATGCGTGTGTACACACGCACGAGTGCACACACATGGCCTCAATCACTGCCCTGTGGGTATGCAACCTGAGGGATAGTTCTGGATGGCCTCTCTCATAAAATACAATAGTTTAAACAACAATTTAATAAAAAAAAGCACAACAGGGATAAAATACAATAGTTTGAGGTGACAACTCTGCCCCCTTGTGGTTGAAAGGCAATGTGTTCGGTCTGTGGTACTGGAAATGATTCCTCTGAGTGAATAGCAGTTATTCCTATTATTGTTGTTGTTGTTACCACACCACTTTCTACTGGCTGATTGTTATTATTCATGAAGACACTATTAGCCACATAGCCTGGCACTATGCTAAGTACGTACTTCACACACCTTATTTCATGAAAGATTTGTAGCAACTTTCTAGTGCAGGGGTGTCCAGCCAGTGGCCCACAGGCAGCCTGCAGCCCAGGATGGCTGTGAATGCGGCCCAACACACAATTGTAAATTTACTTAAAATATTATTTTGTTTTGTTACTAAGTTTTATTATTTAGATATGTACATTTTCTACATTAGTAATCATAAACTTGGGATCTGCTCAGTGATTTTAAAGGATTATTGAAAGGCTGCTGCATAATTAAGGTTATTATGTGAAGACTTTTTTGCTTATCTGTGGCAGATATCATGAAAATTATGCAGATACCTTTTTTTTTTACTCATCAGTTTTCATTAGTGTTTGTGTATTTAATGTGTGGCTCAAGACAAGTCTTCTTCCAGTGTGGCCAAGAGATGCCAAAAGTTTGGACACCTCTGCTCTAGTGTAACTACCGTTAGCACTGCCATTTAGAGAGCAGGAAACTACAGCTCAGAGAGGCTGAGTAACTTGCTCAGAGTCACACAACTCATAGGAAATGGGTCTAGGACTTAACGCCAGGCCCAGCCACAGACCTAATCACTGCTTTTAACTACTGCTGATTAGAACAGTGTTTCTCAGTGCGGGCTACATGTAGACACCTTTAAAAGAAAATACCCTCTTATGAACCAAAGAAAATTGAAATTCCTTTACGAAACTGCATTAAAAGTAAGGCACTATAACTGCAGGTGATCCCCGGGTACCTCACAGCCACCCATATGGCGAAAGACTCCCTTGCAAGGGGCTTCCCTAGAGGGCATTCACTGAAACGAACACATAACTAAATTTAATTCCCAAGGGACATGTGGGCTCGGCACTGCCTTCCTCCATCAATTCTGTCAACCACTTTCAACAGCACCCAGTACTTAACACGGTACTGTAGAATGGGAGGGGGAGGGCATCGAAAACCCTGCTTTTCTTAGTCCCCTGCCTATGGAGAGGGGACATTTGAAGACAGTAGAGACAGAGACAATGAAACAGAGAGACACAGAGGAGACTTTGATAGCATTGTAACTCACTAAAGTCATGCTGTTGCAAGTTGGTCAGTACTAGCAAGAGAAGCGTTTGCTAGTCAAAGATTCTCCACTCTGAAACATCTGAAGATCTTTAGGATCAGGGGTGTCTAATCTTTGGTGTCTCTGGGCCACACTGGAAGAAGAAGAGTTGTCTTGGGCCATACAGTAAATACATTGTGACACGTAATCACAAAAAAATCTCATACTGTTTTAAGAAAATATATGACTTTGTGTCGGGCTGAGCCAGGTGCGGCCTGCAGGCTGCAGGTTGGACACTCCTGAAAGGTCTTCAGATCTTCAGACGTCTCTGCTTCTTAAGTTTAGATGGAAGGAGCCCTTCCAAGAGAGCACTGGCTCTCCTACACGTTCTTACATGCCAGCCACATGACTACTGGCTGAATGAATAAGTGAATCAAAACTAAGTTTATCAACACTTGCCATTTGAAAATATTACCCAAATAGTACAGGTTGTGTACCCATGGATTTTGAAATTCAAAAGATGAAAAGGGTGCACACACACACACACCAAGTTGCTGTGAGGCACCCAGTGCTATCTGCATATCTGTGTATCCTTGGAGAATATTTTATGTATATGAGGCAAAATGTGCATGTATAAGTGCTTTCTTTCCTTTCACAAATCTTAAAAATCACTTCATAATTTTCAAGGAATTCTTTCATTCTTTTTGTTTTTGCAATTGTCTAGTGTCTCATGTATAGATGTGCCATAGGTTTTTTAAACCTACTCTATTTGTGAACATTTCCATTGTTTCTAATCTTTTGAAAACAATGGAGCAGTTAATTACCTTTCACAAAAATAATTTCCAGGTGTGCTGGTAACTTCATAAGATAAAGAAGTGGATTTTCTGGCCATGGCTGGGTGGCTCAGTTGGGTGGAGCATCATCCCATACACCAAAAGGCTGTAGGTTCAATCCCTGGTGGCGGCACGTATGGGAGGCACTTGAATGATGTTTCATTGTTTCTCTCTCTCTCTGTCTCTTTTTCTCTCTCTAAAATCAATAAACATATCTTCAGGTGAGGATTTCTTTTTAAAGTGAATTTTCTTGGTCAAAAGATACGTATGTTTGCAATTTTGAAAAATATTGCCAAATTGACCTCCAAAAAGAAGTTATATCAATTTGTATTTCCCTCCAAAACATACTAGAATGTCTATCCCCACACATTGTTATTACACAGTGTAGTATCAAATGTTTTGATTTGTGTCAATCTCAGAGATGAAAATGGCATCTGAGTATAACTTTAATTTGTATTTTTCTTATAAGGGTGAAATTAAACATCTTTTTTTTAATCTGTGAACAGCTGGGTCTTCTTTCTTTGACCATTATTCTTGTTCTTTCTTTCTTATTGGTTTGTAAAACTCCTTACATATTAGGAAAATTAAGCCTTTGCATGGGATATGTGTATGATGAAACAGAAATTTCATATTATTGAAGCAACTTTTTTCTTTAATTTTGTAACTTGCAATAGTGTGACTGATTACACAAGGCAATATACTTCTGAGATTATATTAATATATTTAATTGTAATGGTGAGCTTTTATAATTGGTAAGCTTTCCAAACTTAATTTTATGTTTGTTAAACATTAAATCTTTTTTGTGGTACCTACTTTTCTTTCTCAAAGTTTTATCTTAGCTCCTACTGTTTCCGTGGTCCTTCATATGTCCTGATGGGTCACATCCTGCCATTATCCTAAACCTGCATCAATTCCCACATCTTCAGAAAACTTGCCCAATTGTTCCCATACACAAGACCTCTCCTTTTTCTCAATCTCAACAGCACAAGAAGTATGACATTTATCCCACTATGTTTCTCAATGGCTGATATAATTTCCTGCTTGTTCCATATATGTAGCACTTACCTTTCTAAAAAGCAAGGACATCCTTCATGTTCTTCACGCAACTTAAAACTCTCATGGGAACAAAATGTGAACACAATAAATACTTAATAACTGGAAGTAATCTTCAGAGGTTCCTAACCTATGTTCCATAAATAGAATTCAGGGTTTCCTGAATTTATATTATATTATATTATATTATATTATATTATATTATATTATATTATATTATAAATTATTACAGGGCTCAGCACAAATAACACCCCTTTTATTATAAAATCTTTTGTTACAAAATCATAAGCATGTAATTCTGTAACATAACAACATCACACTCAAGCATACCACATGACGTTTTAGGTGAAGTGTTCAAATTGCTGTCCATCTCATGCAAGACATTCACGTACCCTACCAACCACATTCAAGCAGGTGTTACTTCTGCTGGACCCTGTATACATTATATTAATTATATTATTATATTATAATTACTGGTATCCTTGTAAGGAGAGAGAGGCACACACAGCCATAGACAGAAGCCATTATGTGAAGACAGATGCTGCCATCAACCAAGGAAAGATTGGGCTACCACAAACTGGAGGGGATGAGGAAGGATCCTCCCTTAGAGACTTCAGAAGGAGCATGGCCTTGGTTTTGGGCTTGCTTCCAAAACTGTGAGACAATAAATTCCTGTTTAAGCCACCTAGTTTGTGGTACTTCTTTATGGCAGCCCTAGGAAACTAACAAACCAATAGAAATCACAAATATTTTCATGCAAGATTATTGTTGCTACAGCTATCTCAGAGTATTGTTTAAGGTCATTTCTACTTTGAAATTACAATAGTTAGACCCAAAGCTAGATCTTTTTTATTTAACAAGGTAATAAATAACATCAATTTGTTTTAAACTAATTTGGTATTCTTATAATTGTAATTCAACATAATTATTTCCTTTATTATTCTCTTTATTTTATGTTATGCATTTAAAAGCATTATTCTGAGGAGTCCATGGGCTTCATCAGAATGCCAAAGGGCTCCATGGCCCTATCAAGTTCTGCCTTAGCTGCAGGATTCAAATGTATCCAGCAGAAGGCACTAGAGCACTTATGTAAAACTTCATACACATTTTTTAAAATTATTTTATTTAATTTTATTTTTTAATTTAATTGTTCAATTACAGTTTTCTGCCTTTTACTCCTATCTCATCCCATCCCCCTCAGCCCTCCCCACCTCCCGCCCATCCCCCCCTTGTTTTTGTCCATGTGTCCTTTATACTTGTTCCTGAAAACCCTTCCCCTTTTCCCCTAAAATTCCCTCCCCTCTCCCCTCTGGTCACTGTCAGCCTGTTCTCTATTTCAGTGTCTTTGGTTATATTTTGCTTGTTTGTTTATTTTGTTGATTAGGTTCCTGTTAAAGGTGAGATCATATGGTATTTGTCTTTCACTGCCTGCCTTATTTCACTTAGCATAATGCTCTCCAGTTCCATCCATGGTATTGCAAAGGGTGGGAGCTCCTTCTTTCTTTCCGCTGCATAGAATTCCATTGTGTAAATGTACCATATTTTCTTGATCCATTCATTTACTGATGGGCACCTAGGTTGCTTCCAACCCTTGGCTATTGTAAATTGTGCTGCTATGAACATTGGGGTGCATAGGTTCTTTTGGATTGGTGTTTCAGGGTTCCTAGGATATAATCCTAGCAGTGGAATTGCTGGGTCAAACTTCATATACATCAATACTGCATATTTTACTGTATTTTCTCCCATTGCAGAAAAAGAAATGTCCTTTAAATTTCATTTATTTGTATTTAAAATGTTCTATTTTCAGAACATTAATAATGTATGCAGTGTAATCAGAATATGGAAATACTTTCAGGCCTGCTATCCTATTTATTTGTCAACACTTAAAATTTCCACACCAGTTTTTAAATGTTTATTTGAACACTTGGTACTGGTTATTTTTAAACTGCATTCTGTAGCTAGAAATACTTTGTAATTTATATAGCCTATGTAAAAGTATAAAATAAGCATACAATGGAAATTAATATGAATAGCCTGACAACTTTACAAATATACAAAGAATACCAAATAAGGTGATCCATAGTGATAATGACAAGGAAGGGCCAACCTTGCCCAATCCAACTAGAACATTATCTACAAACTTTCTAGGGTACACAATGCCATCTTTTTTCTTGGCCAAAACACTCCTTTCCAATTGTATTTTCTCAGAGAGTCTGATCACTTTGATATTTGTTAAGCTGTCCAAATGAACTGGGTACTGGGCTATTCAATTGCTGATTCTTCACAATTATTTTCTTATGTAGCATCACCTGAGGACATGCTTATTGCCTCTTGTATGCACCCTGACCAGGAACAGAACCTGCAACCCAGGCATGTGCCCTGACCAGGAATCGAACCCGTTATCTTTCGGTTTACTACCAACCACCTGAGCCACACTAGCTAGGGCTCTTCACAACAATTTTAACCAGAAGGTCAGTTGGAAAGCAGCACATTTTTTTGTCCTTCTTTCTTCCATTGTCGAACCCCAAATCCATAGCCCTTCACAGACAGCTTTCTGTCTGGTTTTTCTGGTGGAACAGAATCAGAGAATGAGGAAAATATAATAAAAAGATGAGCCCCACCTATTTCTTTTGAAATTGGTAAGGCCTCTGATTAACAACTTCACTGGTTCCTAAGCTTTCCAGACCCCTATCCCATGTATCCTTGTGGGCCAGGACATAGGGAGAAATACTCCCCCAAACCAAAAACTCTACAAAGTGAGCCATTATCCTCACACTGCACAGCCACAGCATAGTACAACTTTTGGGTTTAGGTGGATATGATTTTGAGGAACAGCATCAAGAAATAACATGGGTTAACAGAGTCACTGTAGACAAGCTACTAAATAACTACTAAATGACAAGCTACTCGATGACTAAAATCAAGTCAGTTGAGGCATGAGGAAATGATTCTATCCTTGTGTTAACTAGCCTGGGAACTTAAACTTTGACTAAGTACCAAGTGCTAAACACATATGCAGGAGTGGAAACGTTTAACAAAGAGACAATTCATGTCCTCGGCAGGACAGAACTAGCGGGCAAGAGATTTCATCACACTACTCAGAATAATGCACGATTTAAAACTCGTGAATTGTTTATTTCTGGAATTCCCCATTTTAATAATTTTGGACCCAGGTTGGCAGAGGATAATTGAAACTAAAATGTGAAACCTCTGACAAGGGGGCACTACCACACATATTCTGTCAGTACGAGCCCCCTTTTCCTCCTGCTCCCCCAAAACACACACTTTCTCCTTGGAAGAACCATGTTTGAGTGTTACTCCATGATCCTAAAAACAAGCAGGAAATGATAAAATCATGACTGTCACTCAGATATAAAAATGGAGGTGTGTTAAAGATTTTATTTAGAGTCTCATTCAGTAAGAGGCTCATAACTGGTTCAATAAAGTCAAGAGGCATAAATTAATTGTAAAGGAAGCAATACTGTTTTTTTCCACAGGTTGAGAGTCAGCTGGCCCTCTCCAGACAGGACAGAATTTACATGACTACAGGTTACCTATACCTTGCAGAATTGTAAACTAGCTCAGAATCTAAATCAGAAGAAAAAAAAACTAGAATCGAATAAGACAGAAGGCTGTGTTATATAGACAATGCAGAGTTTCCCACTGAGATACCTTTTTTTTACTACTGCTGAAAGTGTGTGCAGCAGTAATGGGCTCCTCTCTTATTTCCTACTTCCTAGAATTAGATCATACAGAAACTACCCTGTTGTGGCACAGGTTGCGCAATCACTAAAAATCCAGGTCCCAGGTCCTGGAACAAAGCTACAGGCTCCAGAGGCAAACAAAGCTATTTGCTAAAAATCAATGCGCTGAAGAAAACGAAGCGCCAGCCCCAGCCAAACAGCAGCAGCACACAGCCCCTCCGCCCCCTGAGCTCTGCCCCCTGAGCTCTGCTCCCGGGTCTACTGCAGCAGAGGCAGATGGTCTGCTCTTCGCCTCACCCTACTGTAAGCTACCGCCCTCCCGTGGACAAGGAGGGAAATTGACCAGCCTGTCTGGCTCTCACGCAATTTCACACCCAGCAATCTGCTCAGGCAAACCTCTCCGCCCAGCAGAGTTACACCGCTAGCTCCAGTTTCAAATCCTGGTGTTTGATCACAAAACAAATTCTTTCCCCCACATCTTCTCTTGTTCTTGAGATTCACCAGGAGGCCACGCACCTTAATTGGAACTCACCCACATCCATTCCTGAACTCATGAAAATGTTAGTCTTCATGTGGCTCCCTCACCTAATTTCGGTGAATGGGTATTTGGTCTGTGACTCTCATCACCGGATAGTGTCTTGCTTATCACTCAAGGTTAGTAATTAAGTACACAAGGAGAACGATCCAGAATCATGGTTTGTTTTGTTTTGTTTTTAATGTTTATTGATGTGAGAGAGAGGGAGAGAGAGAGAAAGGAAGGGAGAGAGAGAATCATCAAGTGGTTGACTCCCATAAACCCCCGACCAGCTATAAACCTGCAACCTAGGTATGTGCCATGAACTGGGAATGAACTAGCAGTTGCTGTGTTGAATAGCAAGTGGATTCATCTCCATTCCAGCTTACCTCCACTCCCCTTGAACTTCCTCCTTAGCAGAGCCAGGGCTAGAGTGAGTCAAGTGAGACATTCACTCTTACTGCAAAGTTTAAGGGGTACCAGGGTGCAAAAAATTATCCATAATTCATTAATCGTTACTTTCCTTGTCCTTCAATGAGTAAGAAATATTAAGAATTTGACTCTAACTCAGCCAAGTTTATCCTCAATCTCGTGCATTAGATTACACCCTACTGCTGTCTCGCAGAAATCTCCAATGTTTATGCAAGGACAATTGTTTGCTTTTATTCTTTACTGAAGCTCTGACATCACCTAGTGTGTGATAGTTCAACACAGAGTGAGTTGCTGCTGTGAAGGGCACTTAATGTACATCATACCCAGAGCACAGCACAGAACTTTGTCAACATTTAATGGTTGTTAGCTACTGAAGGGCAACAGAATATGCCACCCCCAAATATGCCACTTTGGCATAAGACTTAATTTGAACCGAAGGCAGCTCAGAAAAAGTAAATGCAAGAAAAGCTCTCTGCCCTTCCCTATTGCCTAAGAAGCAGGACATAAATTTCTGAAGATGTCCCTCCTCCTTTCTCTGTCAGGAAGGACAAAGGTTAATCCCTGGAGACATTATTAAACCTTTATCAATGGGGAAGTCACCAGTTTAAATCCACATACCAAATCTTACTCATATTTACCATGTTTCTCCTGGTCACCACCCCATAACTGGCTTTCCCCACAGCCCTCTCTCTTTTTTTCTGTAGCTGAAGATGGTATTTAAATCTGAGTTCTAAGCTATCTCTAAGATTTAATCATTTTTTTGCTGGGTACCTTCCATGTATACGTGAAGTATACAGGTTACAAGCTTCTGTTTGTTTTTCCCTTGTATGTATTTGCCATTCATGTATCTTGAGGTTTGGGGTTTGATGCCAGAAACCTGTAAGCCAAGATGCAAAGGCACATTTGTGAGTGTAAGTGGAAATATGGCCTGGACAATTTCCTAAATAACCACACTTCTGAACAGCTGCTTTAAAAAAAATGATAAAAGCTTTATTGAGATATAATTGTTATCCTATAGGATTTTATCCATTTAAAGGGTAAACTTCAATGTGAATTTAGTATTCACATTGTAGTATTCACAGAGTTGTACCACCATCATCACAATTTTAGGACATTTCATCACCCCATAAAGAAACACTGTACCCTTTAGTCAGCATCTCCCAAACCCTTCACTTGCAGCCCCTCGACTTGAGGCAGCCATTAATCTAGTCTGTCTCTGCAGACTTGCTTGTTCTGGACATTTCATATCAATGGAAACATGCAATAGGCTGCTCGTTGTGAGTAGCTTCTTTCACTTAGAATACTGTTCTCAAGGTTCATCCATGTATCAGTGCTTCATTCCTTTATATAGCCGAGCAATTTTCCATTGTACAGATATAATACATTTAATTTAGTCACTTGTCAGTTGATAGATATTTGGATTATTTCCATTTCTTGACTATTATGAATAATGCTGCTATGAATATGCATGTAAAAGTTTTGTGCAGATATATGTTTTCATTTCTCTCGGGTATGTACCTAGTATGGAAATGTCGGGTCGTGTGGTAATTCTATGTTGACCCTTTCCAGGAACTGCCAGACTGTTTTCCACAGTTGCTGCACCATTTTACCTTCGCACCAATATGTGAGGGGTTTATTTTCTCACCCTCTCAACACTTTTTATTATCTGTCTTTTTTTTTTTTATTGTACCCATGCTGTAGCACCTGGCTTTTATGTGTCAGGGATGAATTGATGGAAGTGCTAGATTAAGAATGTCAGGTGTGAAACGGACATTTATGTTAGGTTCAGTATTTATATAGCACATGGCTGGAGTGTCGGAATTTGGGTACCCTCACCATCAGATACTGAGACAAAGATTCCCTAAAAGTAGTTTATTTCGAGGGATATGAAAACACCAGAAAGGAAGTGAAAAGTGAGGCCAGGAAAGGAAGGCAACCAATGTAGGGTCAGCCGTCAAACCAGGAACTACTGTGGGTGCAGAGAGCTTGGTCCCTCTAGGGAAACTCTGAAAGTCAGCACAGAGCACACATCTCTGAGCTTTCAAAGAGAGGTGATGGGACTGGGGTATTTACTCACTATCTCCTGTCAGCCATTGATTGAGGCTGTTCCCAGGGGGGCATTAATTCCTCATCCCTGGCATAAAGATAGCTGGAGAAAACCCTCCAAGAAAGGGAGAAAAAGGAGGTTCTGGCAGTTTGGAGTTGGTCTGGTGTGTACTGAGGTGGTTTGAACAAGGAAGTATAAGCAGGACACTGACAGAATACCTTACAAGGGGTATGAAATGGTGCCTACCTATTCACAAGGAACTTAAGTCTCATCGAGGCACGATGTGAATATGTGGAAGAAATAGCAATCAACAGAACACAACGACATGACAAATGACCATCTGAACAATGTGCAGACAGAAAGACAAAACAGCTAACACATATTATGAGTCCATTCACATAAGATGTCCAGAAAAGGCAAATCTATGGACTGTTGGAATAAGAAACATCCAAATGTATCAATATATTGGTTCATCAATTTGTAACAAATATATCAATATCACATTAATGCAAGATGTTAATAGTAGGGGATACTGGGAAAGGATATGGTAACTTTATTTTCTGTGCAGTTTTCCTAAAAAGTGCTCTAAAAAAAAATAAAGTCTATGCAAATGTTTAAGCATCTGATACCTAACAATGTAAATTAAAAGTAGAGAAATAACTAAAAAAAAAAAAAAGAAATATCCAAACCTGGTCAGAATTTTGCAAGAGTTTATTTCAGCCAAACTGATGACATTCCCGGGAGCAAGATGTCAAATGCTCCAGAGAACAACAGTTTTGCAGTTTCCTTTATACATTTGGAATTGAGAAAGGAAGGTAAGAAAGATTGCAGGAATGAGAGACAAAGCAAAGCAGGGAAATCTCCATGATTGGATCTCAGTCACCATTTTCAACCGATGAGCCACAAGAACTTTTGAAACATGCAATACCCGGCTTTTTAATCAGGGGCACTGACTTTTTTCCCCTTAGATTGTCAAATAAAAAAATGACAACAGCCAACAGAACAATAGCTGACCAATGTGAATGAATCAAAATGATACCTATTTTTTGTCAGATTGGCAAAAAATATAATATATTTTTTGGTGTGCTGCAGAAATTTAGTAATTAGTTCATGTGTGCCATGAGAAGAAAAAGGTTGAAAATTGCTGGATTATAGAATAGTTAACAAGATTATGTGCTCTCTTGAGGGTGATAGGTTAAGCTTCTGAGGGGTCTAAAAAAGAGGCATTGCAAAGGTGTGTTAACCTACACACACGAAAGTCATGGACAAGGCCTGCTTAAAGCAAAGATACCCTTTTAGTACGGAAGTTATAGTCCTGAAGCGTGGCCACCCACTATGACACGCCCAGTTAGGAATTTATGATCAGGTCACCCGGTGAGGTTACTGTTGTTTAGATTTATTACAGAACCCCTTTTCTGTCCACAGACCAAAAGCAGACTCCTGGTTGCCTGGAGCTGGGGGCTGGGCCAGGGAGTGACTGGCTATAAATGGGCTGAAGGGCTCTTTTGTAGGTGATGAAAATGTTTTCAAATTGGATTGTTGGTGGTATCTGCACAACTCTGTAAGCATGGTAAAAATGATTCAATCCTATACTTAAAAAGAATGAATTTTAAAGTATGTAAATTATACCTCAATAAAACTATTTTTAGAAAATGGTGCAGAGACTTAAAACTGCCTGCAGGCATTGGGATTCAAGGCCAGCCTTCCTCCTTCGTCAATCTTGACCCATTGCACTTTGCTGCCCTTGGTGATGATGGAGCAGAAAAACTTTGCTGTTGCAAATCCATTAGGCATGGCTTGCACTTTCTTCATGTGGAGCCTTGGGTGTTTTCTAAAGATCACAGGAGTACCTAGCACCTCAAAATCTGATAATACTATATTGTTACAAGGTGCTGTTAGAGATGATTTCTTGGCACTGTAATGCCTAAATGCAGTCATAGGATAGTCATGCAAACAAGTGTGGATTGGAAAAGCATTCTGTTGTAGCTCCAGGACATTTTATAAAATGAACAGGACTTTAAAAATGACTAATGTAACAGTGCTATAAGACTATAGCATAGGGCATAAGAAAACATGCATCATGGAAGAAAATGGCAGTGAGTAGCTTTCTGGATGTGAGGCTTTTAATGATTTGTGCAGTTGGTAGAAAATCTGGCTTCAGGAAGCCTCTAACTCAGCTTGATGAAGAATGAAAGGAATTTCCATTAGTTACTCCAGCTCTTAATCAGTTCTTCTTACAACAATAAAAATTTGAAACCTGAAGTATGCTTTACGTAACCAAGATATATAGAGCAGGTTATAAACTTAGGTCTCATGTGATTGGTTGAATGAGCCAAACAGTTGTCAGGTTCAGCCAACTCTTTTATAAACACCAGTCTAAAAATTTCTCCTCATTAGACAACATTTAGTAGATCAGTTTTCTATCAGTTTTCCCCCTTAATGTATTTTGAGTTTGAAGTTTATTAGCTGCTTGCAAAATTAAGCCAACCAATTAAAGTTATATGGAGGTGTGTTTTGTGAAATATTGCCTTATGGGTGTCTAATGTTCAGAATGAAGTTTATCAAAACAACAGAATCCTGCATCTAACCAATCTTTCAAATGATTTCGCTTATAGAAAGTAATGGCCCTACTGGGGATTTTTATTATCTTCTTTATTTTTTCTGAATTTTACAAATATTTTAAGACAAATTGGTGTTGTTTTACTTTAACTGTACATATTTTTTACTTTTTAAAGTAATTTTATTAATTATGCTATTATAGTTGTCCTATTTTTTTTCTCACCTTTATTCCCCTCCACCCTGAACCCTCCTTCTACCAGCATCCCCCCTCCCTTAGTTCATGCTCATGGGTCATATGTATAAGTTCTTTGGCTTCTCCATTTCCCATACTATTCTTAACCTCCCCTGTATATTTTGTACCTGCCATTTATGCTTCTTATTCCCTGTACATTGTCCTCCATTCTCCCCGCTCCACCTCCCTGCTGATAATCCTCCATGTGATCTCCATTTCTGTGATTCTGTTCCTGTTCTACTTGTTTGCTTAGTTTGCTTTTTTTTTTTTAGTTTCAGTTGTTGATAGTTGTGAGTTTGTTGTCATTTTACTGTTCTTATTTTTGATCTTCTTTTTCTTAGATAAGTCCCTTTAACAGCTTGGTAATGATGAACTCCTTTAGCTTGACCTTATCTGGGAAGCACTTTATCTTCCCTTCCATTCTAAATGACAGCTTTGCTGGATAGAGCAATCTTGGATGTAGGTCCTTGCCTTTCATGAGTGCGAATACTTCTTGCCAGCCCCTCTTGTTTGTAAGGTTTCTTTTGAGAAATCAGTTGACAGTCTTATGGGAACTCCTTTGTAGGTAATTCTCTCCTTTTGTCTTGTTTCTTTTAGGATTCTCTCTTTATATTTAATCTTGGGTAACTTAATGATGATGTGTCTTGTTGTGTTCCTCTTTGGGTCCAGCTTCTTAGGGATTCTCTGGGCTTCCTGGACTTCCTGGAAGTCTATGTCCTTCACCAGATTGGGGAAGTTTTCCTTTATTATTTGTTCAAATAAGTTTCCCATTTCTTGCTCTTCCTCTTCTCCTTCTGGCACCCCTATAATTCAGATGTTGGAACATTTAAGGTTGTGCCGGAGGTTCCTAAGCCTCTTCTCATTTTCTGAGTTCATTCCTTCATTCTGTTCTGGTTGAATGTTTCTTTCTTCCTTCTGGTCCACACTGTTGATTTGAGTCCCAGTTTTGAGTCTTATGGGAACTCCTTTGTAGGTACCTCTCTGCTTTTCTAGTGCCACTTTTAAGATTCTCCCCTTATCTTTATTCTAGGGTAATGTCATTATGATGTGTCTTGGTGTGTTCCTCCTTGGATCCAACTTTTTGGGGGCTCTCTGAGCTTCCTAGACTTCCTGGAAATCTATCTCCTTTGCCAGATTAGGGAAGTTCTCCTTCATTATGTTTTCTTTTTTTTTTTAATTTATTTTAATTGTTGTTCTTGTACAGTTTTCCGTCTTTTGCTCCCATTCCAGCCCACTGCCCCAGCCCTCCCCACCCCCTCCCATTTCTACCCCCCCCAGTTTTTGTCCATGTGACCTTTATACTTGTTGCTCTGCTTCATTATGTTTTTAAATAAGTTTTCAATTTCTTGCTCTCCCTCTTCTCTTTCTTGCACCCCTATGATTCAGATGTTGAAACACTCAAGTTGTCCCAGAGGTTCCTAAGCCTCTCCTCATTTTTTTGAATTCTTGTTTCTTCATTCTGTTCTCATTGAATGTTTATTTCTTCCTTCTGGTCCAAACTATTGATTTAAGTCCTGGTTTCCTTTCCTTCACTGTTAGTTCCCTGTGCATTTTCCTTTATTTCACTTTTCATAGCCTTCATTTTTTCCTCTGTTTTGCGACCATACTCAACCAATTCTGAGCATCCTGATTATCAGTGTTTTAAACTCTACATCTGATAGGTTGGCTATCTCTTCATCCCTTAGTTATATTTTTGGAGTTTTCATCTGTTCATTCATTTGAGCCATATTTCTTTGTCTTGGCACGCCTGTTACATTGTTAGGGGTGGAGCTTTAGGCACTTGCCAGGTCAGGACAACCCACTTCATTGCGTTGTGGTGCTGTATGTAGGGGAGGGATCTGAGAGGGAACAATGCTATTTGCCGGGCTCTCAGCCAGCTTTCAGTCACTTCCCCCATGACCTACAAGCAAAATGGGCTTTTCTGGTGCTTATTCCCAGGTGGGTGTGTTTATGTACATTCTAGGACCCTGTGGGTCTCTCCAGCGAACTCTTCTTTGAGGCTGGGAGTTTCTCCTGACTTCAAAACCCCCGCAGGTTTTTACAGCCAAAGAATTTGAGGTTTTATTTTCCCACACTGGAACCCCAGATTGGGCAGTCTGTCTCACTCCCCAGTTGTTCCTCCCAGTTTATCTGCATGCAAATGTGGGACCACCCAGTCCACCAGCCACCACCTTATCGCACATCCTCTCAACCCCGGCTGCTGGTCTCTGCCTCTCCTACCAGTCTGGATGAATGTTTCTTCTTTAACTTCTTAGTTGTTGGATTTCCATACAGTTAGATTTTCTGGCAGTTCTGGTGATATTTGGTTTTTAAATTTGTTGTTGTCCTTTTTTCGGTTGTATGAGGAGGCAAAGTATATCTACCTATGCCTCCATCTTGGCTGGAAGTCTAATTGCAGGCATTTTAATTTATTTAATTATAACAAATAATACATGAATAGTTTCTATTTATTAAAGATTCACACAACCCAGAAGTATATAGGATAAAAAGTGAAATCCAACGCCAGTTATCACTTTGCTGCAGCTTTAACTACTGTAACAGTTTAATGTACAACTTGCTAATACTTTACTTATTATACTTATATGTAGTTTCCATGGTCTATTAATTGTTTTGATTATATAATATGTTGTGACTTGACTTTTGTGCTTTTAAAAAAGTCTGGATGACCTTTAAAATATATGTATATAATATATAATATATATTTACATATAAAATTCCTATGTAATATATAACTTATTTTTGATGCTTGCAGAGTATTCCAGTGATGTAGCTTGTTTTAAAGTTTTCACATTGATAGATATCCAATTCATTTGGTATTCCAGTTCATCAGGCATCCTTTATACATACATGTTTGAGCACATGAACAAATGTTTTTATAGGAGAGATTCCTAGAAGTGGAATTTGTGGATCCAAGAATATTTCCATTGTTAGTTTTGTAGATACTGCCATATTGCTGTACATACAACCTAAACCATATAATTCCTACCAGCAGTTTATGAGTGACTGCTTCTTTTACAAATCCTGATTATCAATTTTTAAAATTTTGCCAGTCTGTCAAAAAATATTCCATTTCCTGAGTGATAGTAATATTAAAGTTAGGCATATTTTCATATGTTTATTGGTCATAAGTGTTTCTCCTTCTGTCTTTTGTCCATTTCAAATGTTTCAAATATATTCTTGCAATCTCTCTCCTGACTTTTATTTTATTTATATCATTTGTCATGCAGAGATTTTTCATTTTCAAGCTGTCAAACCTGTTAACAAATGGCCTTTGAGTTTTGATTCATTTAGCAAGTCCTCTTCCATAACAAGAATAGTTATTCTCTTGAATGTGCTTCTAAATTTTTAACACTTTCATAAAATTAAAACTTTATTCCATTTGAGGATTTTTGTTTTATTTTGTTTTAGGTGTAGTGTGAGGCAGGGCTGTAACTTAATTTTTTTGCAAATGGTCAGTCAACTGCCTCAACACCATTTTGGAATAATAAAATCTTCCCCCATTTATTTGAAATACTACTATTTATGAAATCAGCATCCTTTTCCATTGCATTTTCTATGTTATGATTATTGATGTATAGGAAACATTGGTTTAATTTAAATTTTAATATACATTGGCAAAAAGGTCACTTCATTTTTTTCTGTGTGAAAAAAATCTCTCTTCATTGTGATGTCTTAGAATGATTGAAATTGTTTTCAGCAAAGTTCATACCACCTGAAGGTACCAAGAAAAAGAATGATATTAGATAGTTAAAAGACATTTTTCTTAAAAAGATGATGTTGTACTTTGCTACTGAGAGTGTGGTCCTCAGACCAGCAACAATGGCATAATGTGGGAAGTTATTAAATTGCAAAATCTTGCACTGACCAGTGTGGCTTAGTTGGTTGGGCATCCTCCCGCAAAATGAAAGGTTACTGGTTCAATTCCAGCTCAGGGCACAGTCCTAGGTTGCGGGTTCGGTGCCTACACAAGGTGCATTTGAGAGGCAACTGATTGATGTTTCTCTCTCATATCTTTCTCCTTCCCTTCCCCTCTCTCTGAGAAAAAAAGTAGTAATTAATTAATTAGTTAATTAATTAGAAATAAATTGTGATATCTCAGATCTCACCCCCAGAGTCACTGAGTCTAAATCTATATTTTAACAAGTTTCTCAGACCATCTGTGTACACATCAAAGTTTGAAAGCAGTGGTGCACTAAATATCACTTTTTTTGCTTCCCTAGTGAACAAGGCCCTTCTTTTGTTAGGAGCACCTTGATTTTGCTTTGCTGAAATGCACTCCCCAACTCCTACTACACACACACACACACACACACACACACACACACACACACACTGAGAAGGAATAATTGGGACTGTCAACTGAAGTTTGTTGCCTACCCTTGCCAAGGGGAGTGCACATCTGACAAGAGTTCAGCAAATAAAAATCTGTCTCCTTGGAACCCTTGACATAAATACCAAAAAGATTAAATCTGCTTATTCCAAAGACTATACAAAAACAAAATAAAAATGAATTCCTACACATTAGATCTTGCTCTGCAGAGCTATCTTAGTTTCTTCTCTTTCTGGTATTTGACTTCTCCTTTGACTCTGAAAGCTACATCATGTACGCTGAATAATTTCATTATTGCTCTATTTAACCAAGATTAGGTACTATGGCTTATACACAGCAAACCCTGATAAATTCTTACAAGTGCTATGTTGCAAGAAACAAACTCTATCGTGTGGATTGGCCGAGTTAAGATAAGGCAACAGAACCACACATCCTTCACTGGGAAGTTAGGGATTCCTACAAAGCAGTTAGAAAACTACTGGCTGTGCAGACACCACTGTGTCCTGGAATCTGTCCATGTGCCTACTGAGGCTAGAGTTTTAGGAGACTTGAAAGAAGGATGTCATGTCTTGGTTACTTCTTGTGGCTCTTAGTAGAATGTTACAACAGAGAAGCAAGCTCTGAAGTAAAGGAGAGCCCTAGAAGGCTAGAAGAATGGGGGCCTATTGCTCAAAGATAAATTCATCAAGTCTATGTCAAGATGTTAGGACCAAGACTATGACTGACCACTAGAGAATGTTAAGGACTCAAAGATCACTAAAATTGCTCTATTGTCTACCTCTAGAACAGTGGCAGGCACATGGTGATTGTTGAATGAATGACTAAGCATTCGTTTCAAGCATTACTAGTCTTAAGCCTTTTATTAAATGCAAATTGGATAAAAGGATACCAGAGTTTTTTGGGAGTTGTATAGACAGAGAAACCCAAAGGCTTTCAAACAATGTAATTTCAGTGGGATTGACCCCCTCATCCTCAACTCCAGGGTTGGGCACAGGACCCAGTTATGGCCAGCTGAAGCCTTCTCCAGACACAGTGATTGGCAGAAATAGAGACATGATCCCTGTCAAGTCCATTTCATCTGTGGATCAGCTGTGACTGCTTCTGAACTTTTTCAGATACTTGAGATAATAAAGGTCCTTTCTCTGCCTTAGATAGCTGGACTTGATTTCTGTCACTCATAACTAAAAGGAAACTAGTATATATACTTAGTCTACAGACCTATTTATCTAAGAATTCAAAACAGGATGTAAAATCAAGATACACTTTTCAAAACTTTCCTCACTGAATTAGTTGATGCTGTGGAACCTAATAAGTTGGAGGCAAGCACGATCTTTTCTGTCTTTAGTTCACTTCCATTTTAGGTTCTCTGAAGTAGGTTGAGCTGCAGTGTGAATCAGTTACAGTGCCAATAGTATTTGTTTGAGAAATGAACTGTCAAGCTGCTCATGTGAATAGAAAGTAGAATGTGTCCATGAGTCTGCAGGCTCCTGCTCTTGCGACCTCTAGTATTATTCTTTGCAGTGCCACCACGCTCCCCCCAGGGTTTTTTTTTTTTTGGCTGGAAAATTTCCTAAGGTTCTGTCCTTGACCTTCTGCTCATTAAGTTCATTTTCTCTCTTTCTCTCATTCACTGCCATCTGTCTATCTTTACCTTCCTTCACATAACACTCGTATTTCTGTAGCCCTAAATTCTCTTTTCTCTAAAAAAAAGATGTATGCAAAAAAAAAAGACAGTGGTCATTCCCCTAGATGAGAGTATTATCCACTGAGATCAGGGAAGCTTTCACCAAGGAGATAAATTGGCTTTGGACCTTGAGTAGGGCCTTGTCCGGTGTGGCTCAGTTGGTTGGAGCATTGTCCCGCACACCAAAAAGTTGATGGTTCAATTCCCAGTCAGGGCACATACCTAGGCTGTAGGTATCTCCAGTGAGGCACATATGGGAGGTAACCAATCAACGTTTCTTGCTCACATTGCTGTTTCTCTCTCTCTCTTCCTCGCTCTAAAATCAATGCACATATTTTTTAAAATTTTTTTAAAAACATGAGTAGGGATTGTTTTGGTAGACATGGGGTACAGTGGAGGACACCATGCCAACACGTTCCAGACAGAAGTAACAACAGGTGTGGATGTAGGAAGAAATGGATATATAGAAATATAATTTTAATAGTAAAATTTAATTCCCCATCGTTAATTATAGTAAATCAATAAAAATAAATAACTGAAGAAGCAAGGGGTCTAAACAGTACAGTTAATAAGGTAAATTAATCAGTCATATAGGAACTGTATGTCACAGGAAGTCATATCTTTTTCTTCTCCTGGACTTTTATTTGGAAAATGTTTAAACTTAGAAGAAAGTGAGAAAAGTGGTATTTCTCCACTAGGACACTCAGTCTGGTGCCAGAGAGCATATAAAATCAGAACACAGACACAGCTGAACATGGCGGTGCTTCCTGGTGTGTCAATTCTCTTTGAAAAATTTTGGGGAAGTAAAACACTATTTTTATTTTTTAAAAAAGCCAACTTCAATATTTCTGGAGCAGAATGCAAACATCTCACTATTTTTTAAGATGATGCTCAAGACTTCAAAGGTGATTTTTAAAATCTCAGATAAATGCATTTATTCTCCTCAGCCATTAGAAGACTTGGGTGGAAATGTTTGAAAAGCACAAAGTCCGAAATTTCTAATTTGGCCCAATTTTATCATTTGCCTCCCTTCTCCCATATATCTCCAGCCTCATCATCACACTTCTCTCCATTGCACATGACCTGGGCTCCAGGCTCTCAGCATATCATATCATTTCCCAGTTATTCCTTTCAGCATCTGCTTCAATCCTGCCTCGAATCATCTTTGAGAATCCAACTTAAGTTTTACTTCCTCTTTGAAACTTTTCTAAACAGAATGGAGTGAAAGGAGTATATACAGGCTCTGATAAACTATATTATATTAAGAGTATCGTTTTCACTCTTGGACAGCTGGCTCGGTTGGTTGGAACATTAGCCCATAAACCAAAAGGTTGCAGGTTCAGTCACCTGTTGGGTGTGTCCTTTCTTTCTCTCCCTTCCTTTCTAAAATCAATAAACATATCTTTGGGTGAGGATTTTTAAAAAAGAGTATTGTTTCCAGTTTTTCACTCTCTTTACCAGTAAGAGTCCCTTACCAGTTGTCCTGTGACCAGCAGTGACCTTTAGGTAGGAGGGGTAAACTTTTCCTGCCCCGAGGATTAGATGTGACAAATATACAATCAAATGGAATTTCTCAGAGACATTGCAAGGTTCAGCCACTTCTGTTTTCCTTCAGATACTACCAAAGAGGGGCTGCTCTTTCAGACTGGACCCTGGAATAAAGACGACACATGGAGGCAAGTTGTCACCAGTATGTAGCTGACATATAACAAAACTGATAAATCAATCTTTGTTGTTGTAAGCTACTGAGATGTGGCAGTGTGGAAACCAGATTGGAGCCCCAGATTAGTTTAAGCTGAAGACATTTAAGATTCAATAGATGGAAAAAAAAGTGTTTTCAGAACTTCTCTTATCTGATTTTTCTCTCTTGTGAAGAACAAATAGGATAAACAAATTTTGACCATTGTATATTGGCATTAAGTCATAGTAATGCATCTTTTTAAAAATTATATTTTATTGATTATGCTATTACAGTTGTCCCATTTCTCTCCCCATCATTCCCCTCCACCCTGCACACCCCCTCCCACCCACATTCCCCCCACTTTAGTTCATGTCCATGTGTCATAAGTTCTTTAGCTTCTACATTTCCCACACTATTCTTGCCCTCCTCCTGTCTATTTTCTACCTACCATCTATGCTACTTATTCTCTGTACCTTTTCCCCCTCTCTCCTCCTCCCACTCCCCTGTTGCTAACCCTCCATGTGAACTCCATTTCTGTGTTTCTGTTCCTGTTCTACTTGTTTGCTTAGTTTGCTTTTATTTTAGGTGTGGCTGTTAATATCTGTCAGTTTGCTGTCTTTTTACTGTCATATTTTTTATCTTCTTTTTCTTAGATAAGTCCCTTGAACATTTCATATAATAAGGGCTTGGTGATGATGAACTCCTTTAACTTGACCTTATCTGAGAAGCACTTTATCTTCCCTTCCGTTCTAAATGACAGCTTTGCTGGATAGAGTCATCTTGGATGTAGGTCTTTGATTTTCATGACTTGGAATACCTCTTTCCAGCCTCTTCTTGCTTGTAGGGTCTCTTTTGAGAAATCCGCTGATAGTCTGATGGGAACTCCTTTGTAGGTGACTGTGCCTTTATCCCTTGCTGCTTCTAGAATTCTATCCTTCATTTGAGTCTTGGCTAATGTAATTATGATGTGCCTTGGTGTGTTCCTCCTTGGGTCCACCTTCTTTGGGACTCTCTGAGCTTCCTGGACTTCCTGGAAGTCTATTTCCTTTGCCAGATTGGGGAAGTTCTCCTTTATTATTTGTTCAAATAACTTTTCCACTTGTTGCTCTTCCTCCCCCTTCTGGTACCCCTATAATTCAGATGTTGGGATGTTTAAAGATGTCCTGGAGGTTTCTAAGCCTCTCCTTATTTTTTTGAATTCTTGTTTCTTCCTTCTTTTCTGTTTGGTTGTTTCTTTCTTCCTTCTGGTCTACTCCATTGATTTGAGTACCAATTTTCCTCCCATCACTATTGGTTCCCTGTGCATTTTCCTTCATTTCATTTAGTGTAGCCTTCATTTGTTCATCTAATTTGCGACCAAAATCAATCGATTCTGTGAGCATCCTGATCACCAGGGCTTTGAATTGTGCACTGAAAGGTTGGCTATCTCTTCCTCACTTAGAAGTATTTGCTCTGGGGCTTTGATCTGTTCTTCCCTGTGGTCCATTTTGTTTTTGTTTTTGTTTTTGTTTTTTTTGTCTTGTCGTGCCTGTTAGGTGTAAGGGGTGGAGCCTTAGGTGTTCACCAGGGCCAGACAACCCAGTTGCTGGGTTTGACATTGTTTGTGGGGGAGGGGTAAGAGAGGGAACAATGGTACTTGCTCTGCTCGCTCTCGGATTTCAGTACCTTCCGCCACTTCCCACAAGCAAATTGGGCTCATCTGGTGCTGATTTCCATGTGGGTGGGCTTGTGTACGTTCTAGGGCCCTGTGGGTCTCTCCAACTCTCCTGTGAGGCTGGGAGTCTCTCCTGCTGCCTCAACCCCCACAGGTATTTTCAATCAGTGTTTTGAGGCTTTATTTCCCATCCTGGGCTGGGCCCTGGGTTGCAAGGTCTATCTTGCTCCCCAGTTTCACCTGGTTTATCTGCGCTTGAATGTGGGAATGCTCAGTCAGCCAGCTGCCTTGAGCGCCTCAGTGGGTCTCCCCACTGCCACCCGGGCCTGGGGTCTGCCAGCTGCAGCTTTTTTTTTGCTGTGACCTCTCTCCACCCAGCTGCCCCACTCCGCCCTTTGTACCTGTCTGGATGAATGTGTCTATTTTAACTCCTTTGTTGTCAGACTTTCGTACAGTTCAATTTTATGTCAGTTCTGATTGTTTTTTTGTTTCTAAATTTTTGTTGTCCTTATTTTGGATGTGCAAGGAGGCACAGTGTGTTTACCTATACCTCCATCTTGGCCAGAAGTTCCCAGAGAATAATGTCTTAATAAAGTGTTTTCAAGGACAAATACCTTTTCGCAGCAAAACAAATGCCTGTTATAATGAGACTTTCTCCTTCTGGTTACTAAAGGAACCCTCAAAATATTTGAAGTCCCTGTGTAGGAAATTTGCAACTTGATTATAGTGCATTTGGATTTGGCAGCAATGCTGTTTTAATATAAATACATGATTGGCTTTTAGGTACATGCTTTACAGGACTGGGAGGATAATTTCATCTGGGCAGCCCCTAATTGCCTGCCTGCCTATTCTCTATGTATTTGTAACTCCAGCCCAGGTGCTTTATGGACCACTCCTTAGAAGACCCCAAGCTCCTCAGCTGACCCATGAGAGGGAAGGCCCACAAATCCATCCCAGCAGGACAGTCTGAACCACCCATCTGCATTGCTGCACCGAACCTGTTGAAGTTCACTATTGACTGCAATGCTCCTCCACTAACAGAGAAGGTTCCCTGAGGACCTCTCCCTCTCCCTCCACCAGCAGTAGGCAGTGATGCTTCTGCTCCTGATGGCTACAAGTTGTAATCTTTTACTGCCTTCTTTGGCTAGAAATGAATTCTCCTCATTCTTTCCCACTGAATTTTGGAAGGAAGATGGACAATTAAAAGAGGGAAAAAACCTGCTTCTGATTTCACTTTGGAACTAGACATTTATTCCTTAACTCAGATAACGCAGATAAACTGGTAAACAAACAAACAAACAAACAAAAAACAAAACAACTTTCTTTCTCATTGAGTTCCCACAGGTCTTTGTGTAAGCATTTGGAATGTTCTGTTATAGTATTTAGAATATGTAGCATAACATTTATTTTCCTTATTAGACAGTGTGTTCTAATAAATGACAGATTCTCAGTGAATGTTTATTAATGGAAGGATGGACGCACAGATTTATGCATGGTTGATGAAAGGAAGGATATGTGAATGCATAAATGACCTTACAGGTCAATGGATAGAAGGCTCTCTGCAAGCCAGAAAAGAGCCCTCACGTAGACTTGAATCTTCCAGCACTATGATTATGGATTTCCCTGGCTCCAAAACTGTGAGAAATAAATGTCTGTTGTTTGAGCCACCCAGTTTATGGCATTGTGTTAAAGCAGCCCAAGCAAACTAAGACAATCTACTTCTGCCTATTAGTATATTTCTACATTCATCTGTAAATGTGTGTGTGTTTGCTTACATATTTGTGCATATATTTATATGTTTCTCTTTCTGGGTGTGGTTTAAAAGTGCCAGTAATGCTTTAGGCATCTCTGTAAAACAGATAGTAGCACCTATCTCATAAGACTATTTTAAGTGTTAGATATGATTATTTTACCTTGATCACTATTGATCACTATATTTGAATTAAAGCTTAAATTTATCTTACTTTACATCATCATATATAAAAGCAGTTTTAAGAGTTAAGACTGACTTTGGATCTCACCTCTATCCACCACCTATTCATTTATCCATCCATTCCCCATCTGCAAAATGGACATAATAAGAGTGTGTTCCTAACAGGATGGGATGAAGTTATCCATGAAAACTACTTAATACAATGCCTGGCACATAGTAAACACATACTAAATTGTCAACCAATAGAAAGAGCACAGCATTCTTTTGGAAATGATGGTGCTTGTAGAGAGCAAATTCATATACACAAGTGATGTTGAGGCTGCAGTGCTGATGATTCTCTGGGTGTCTTCCCAAGGCTCCTTCTCCCAGGAAAACAGTGAAGATTGGCCACGTTGGGTCAGTGATGAAAACACCACCTCCCCCACTCTTCTGTGAGTGAGATGGATGGCCGTGGCATGCAAATGTTGGCTCTTACACTGAGGAGGAGTTCAGACTTGTCAGAGTTGGAGGACAAGCTTATGCTGATAGTTTCCCTCCAGAACTGCTTTGAACACTAATTCTTTCTGTGTATATGTAATGACAAACCTTTGCTGATCCTTTATTTTGCTTGTTAACTGAGTTTCTTAACACACTTTTAACACCTATGTTTATAAAGTAAGATAAACTAGACACAAGAAAAATATATTTGCTCCCCCTAAAGTAACTTATCTAGTTGAGAAAGGTACTTGTTTTCTTGGAGCTTAAATTTTCACATGTATAAAATGAGAAGGTTAGCAGATTAGCTGTAACACTATTACCAAACAAAACTGGAGGTTTGGCTGCCTGTTGCCACAAAAAGCCAAACTTGTGAGGAAGGTGTTGGTGCAAAAGGGAAAGAGATTTTTTTTTTTTTTTTAAAGAGAGAGAGATTTATTCAGGTGCTGCACAGCCTGGCAGAATGGTGGACTCCCATCTCAAACACCATCTCCCTCCTCCTGCTCAACCCCAGAGTTCTCACAGAGAAAGGGGAGAGAGGGTTTTTTCCTAATTCAATTATTTTTCTAGCTTTTGGTGTGCTTGGGCCCTATACACTCATCTTTTGAGTTTTCAGCATGCTCAGGCCCTATCCATTCATATCTCTAGCTTTCAGCGCATTCAGTGTAAGAACCTTCCTCTGCTACCACCTTGGCTGATGGATAGAGACTCTCCTGGCACTTCTAACTGACTGTTTTATGGTAACAGTTCTCCCCCTTCAAAACTCTGGACCCTTGAAATCTTACATGGGTAAATGGACAAAGATCTTAGTGTTCTGTAGTTACTTCCTCTTCACAAAGGATGCAGTCTTACCTCTGGGTCCAGAGATTCTTACTATCTAAAAAAGAAAGGAGGGGTAAGGAATTGAGGTAGCATTTATGCAAAGGAGAAGGATTACTGTCTTCAGAAGGTGGCATATGCAGTGTTTTGAAGATGGCACAGAGTATACCTGGTAGACTGCTTCATGTTTCAAGAGATGATGTTGTAGATGGGCTTCCAAAGTGAGACTTATTGTGCAGACAATGAATCAAGTGTTTAGTGAGGGGCATGTCTAGTTGTACAGGAGGAACTGTAGTGAAATCAGAAACTGGAGAGGCTAAAGGACCCCCATGATCTAACCCTGTGTGGTGACACAGCCAATAGTAGAAAAAATTTGACTGTCTGGGCAACGCAAAATAAAATAAAAAGAAACATTGTCACTTAGCTTTGGGAAACACTGCCCCTTTCCAAAGTAGAAACTAAATCTCCTTCAGGAGTGCAGGTGCTGCTTTCCCTTGCAGTATCAACAGCAGCAGCAAGATACCAGTCCTCCTCAGGCGACTATCCCTTTATCCGTATGTAGTGGATCCAAGGCTTGATTCCCATGAGCTTTAGGAAAGAGTATGTTGTCAGCAGGACATCAGAGGGACTGGTCCATTGCTTGACTAACTTCTGTTCAGGATCTTGAGTCTTCCAGGGTTTCAGTAAGACTAGGACCCCTGGCTGGAACAGGTGTTAAGGGCTCGTCAGACCAGCAGACGGACCTGCAATGAGCAAACTTGTACAAAATTGTCAGTGCTTGCCCTAGATGTTGCACATATTTTTTCTGTTTCTTTTTTTTTTTTTTAATTCATGTTCTAGATCTTAAGGGAGTGTTTCTAAAATGGAAACTTGAATGTGTCTCCCATAACTATTTCAAAAGGCTTAATTTAGGCCCATTTCAGGATTTACCCTAATTTCGAGCAAGGCAACAGGAAGTGCCTGATCCCATTTCGAATGTGTTTCCTGGCATATTTTCACCAGGATCTTCTTTGTGTGGTTCATATTCTCAGTCTCTAAGATGCATGTAATTTCCATTGACTCTGTAGTGCCTATCTTGTTTTCTGAGAGATTTCTGAAGTGAACGATGGTCCATTGTCACTTTGAATGCTGTGAGGAAGTCCAAACCTTGGGATTATTTCTTTAAGTAGAAGTTTTGTTACTTGGGTTGCCTTCTCAGTTCTAGAGGAGTATTCCTCTACCCATACAGAACACCTGTCCACAAAAACTAAAAAATTTAAAGTTTCCTCTGGTTTTAGGCATCTGTGTAGTCAACTTGCCAATCTTGAAATGGGCATATCCCTTTATGTTTTATTCCCTTTTCTTTTAGGGCATGTTCTATCTTAGGATTGTTTTGGGAGCATATCTGGATGGTCCTTTGCAAATGAAGGCCCTTCCAATGTGGTTTAATCAGGTATAATGGATCCCTTCGTATAAGTATTTGACAATACTAGAGGTTCAAGGGGTAAGATCATACCATGACTTTTGATTTTCCATATAGAATTAGAGTCAGTGTTAGAGAATCCCCATCCATGGGCATGTTTCTCATCTCATTCTGTGTAATTAGGTTTAAATTCTGATAAGACCAGGTGAGGAATCAGAGTCCCAAGAAGTGGTGGCCCTTGAGTGTCTTGTCTTGCTGCCCTATCAGTAGTTTGGGTTCTGTGGCTTTTTTGGGAACCATCCCTCTGGTGTCCGGGGCAGTGTACCCTGGCAATCTGGTGTAGTGGATTCACTGCTTCTAGCGAATTTACTAGAAGTGAATCTACAATTTTGGATTGTACAATCTCTTTTGCACTTTGGATGTGTTTATTCCCCAAGGTTAAGAGCCCTCTTTCTTCCCATATTGCCCAACAGGATGGACTACCATGTAGGCATATTTACAGTCAGTGTGAACGTTAACATTCTTTCCCTGGGATGATTCTAAGGCTCTGGTGAGGACTCTCAGTCCAGCCTTTTGTACTGAGGTTCCCGGGGCAAGGGCTTGGTTTTCCATTACCTTGTCTGTGGTGACTATTGCATTCCTGGCTCATTGCTGACCATTCTCTATGAAGCTGCTCCCATCTGTTCACAATTCCCAGTCAGGTTCTGTCAGGGGCTTGGCTGATAAATCCTGTCTGCTAGAAGAAACTCAGCCAATGATTTCCAAGCAGTCATGCTGGAGGTCACAGCCTCTCTCTGAGTCTGGGAGCAGAGTGGCCAGGTTTATGGTAGTGTTAGTCTATAAGGTAACATTTGGGCTGACTAAAAAAACAACTTGATATTTTCCATGCATTGGCCATCAGCCAGTACCCTCCTTTCTGTTCCAATAGAGTTAAGACCTGGTGTTGTACATATACCATAGGAGGCTGCCACAGAGTGAATGTCTTTGCTTCCTGTAAGATGTCACAGGTAGCTGCTACTACCCAGAGGCATGCCAGCCATCCTTTTGTTATGCGATCCAGTTTCTTTGAGAGATAGGCTAAGGGCTGAGGGGTATTTCCCAAAGTCCAGGTTAATACCCCAGTCCTGTTACTTGCCTTTCATGAATGTATAATTTGAAAGGTTTCTGTGAATCGGGCAATCCTAGTGTGGGAGCCAAAACTAGTTTTTCCTTCAAGGTGTTCATGGGGGACTTAAAAGTTGGAAAATTTTAGTTTAGGGTAGTAGTTAAAAAGCCTAATAGTTAATGCATGCAAAGCTGTTGTTTCAGGAACTGCAGGACAGTCCCCTCTGACTTCAGGAGACCGCACGTGATTGAGCTTTGTGCTCCAGAACAGACCATAAGCAATCAAGGTGCTATCCCAGCCATTGTGTTCCTCCAGGGAGAGACAGTCTGGTGCCCAGGACATGAATAAAGAAAATCACCCAGAACACAGGACACAGATAAAGATCATCTACCCATCAGCAGATGAAAGGATGTTAGGGAAATTGCTAGACTGCAGCTTTCATCTGATTAACATCTTTCCGGAGTCCCAACTCCTCTACATACACTTTTTTCCCCTTGAATTTCAAGTCTCTTACCTACCCCCTTATAAAAAAGGCTGGCTTGAAAGGAAATGTAAGATGGTCTGTTAGGGTACAAACTTGCCATCTTCTCAGATTGCCAGCCATCTGAATAAAGCACCCATAAAGATTCAATCCCTGTCTCTGCTTATTGGTTCTGGTAGGTGACAGCCCGAACACCAGGTTTTCCAGTGTCAGTGTTAAATGCCATCTGACAGTCTCTTGTCCATTCAAAAGACTGAGTCTAGTCCTTTCAAACAATTATACAATGGTTTTACTATAAGTCCAAAGTTTGGAATCCAAATTTGGCAGAACTCTGTAATCCCTAAGAATTCACGAAGCTGCCTCCGGTTCTCAGGGATTTTTATTGTAGCAATAGCTTGTTTTCAACCAGCCATCAACCTCCTAGTGCCCTATTTTACTTAGAACCCCAGGTATGCCACCTCCTGTTTGCACTGTGGGCCTTGTGAGGTGATACTTTATAGCCTCTTCTTGCCTAATGATTCAGAACTGTGATGGTATTGAGCAAACAGTCTTCATAAGTATTGATTACTAGTTATCAGTAAGTTGTCTACATACTGTATTGGATTGGCAAAAAAAATCTGTTTAGTTTTTTCCATAAAGTAAACAAATTTTTCATTTTCATCAATAACTTTATTGATTTGGATTATTTGTGTATGTTGGCTATCTCCCACGATTGGATTCTAGTGGGTAGAGGCCAGGGGTGCTGCCAAATGTCTTCCAATGCATAAAACAGCCCCATTACAAAGAATTATGTGGCCAAGGGGTCAATAGTAGCAAGAAATTTCTCAAACCACTTAAACCACTTTTGACACATTCGATCAGTCACAGCACTTTCTCCATACACTACACAAATCTTTTTGTGTATGTTTCAGTTGCAATTTTACCTTTCTTGAAATAATAAAGAGTAATATGCTGAAAATGCTATGTATTTTCTTCCGTCTTCAATATTAAAATGGCAGCACAAAATTCACTAGTTTTGATAAGGTTTTTTAAATGCATGCTGATATAACAGCTGTCACAATACAATCTAACAAAAATTGTTTCAAATGAAGTTAAAGGCAACTAAGCACTAGTAGAGCCATTGTACAGGAAAAACTAAATTAATTTTTTGGTCAATCCAAAAGAAGAACTCTCATTTTCGATGGAATGCACCTTAAGTCTTTTACTAATATTTTCCCAAATATTGTCAGGGAATTTTCAGACCCTTGTGGCAACACAGTCCAACAGTATTGGTGTGTGGCTTTAGTATCTGGGTTCTGCCATTTAAAGGCAAATAATAGTTTAGCCTGTTCATCTATTTAGATGCAGAAAAAGGCATCCTTCAAGTCTAGGACTGAAAACCACTTGTTATTCCCAGGCACATGGTCAACAAAGTATAAGGGCTGGGCACCATAGGATGAATACCGTGGACAATGTCATTTATGGCCCTGAGATTCCATACAAATTGACATAGAGTGGTGCTTTTGACTGGCAAAATGCTAGTGTTATAGGAAGAATGGTGTGGCCAAATTAATCCTGATTTTAAGATCTTCTGTAATACTGGTTGAATTCCCTCTAAAGCTTCCTGTTTAAGCTTTTCTTCCTTTTTATTTTTTCTTCCATGGAATCCTCACCCCTTCTATTAGGATAATTTTTACTGCTCTACCTGGGTTTCCATTGGCCCAAACAGTTTGATCGACTTCTTCATAGATCTCAGGTGGGAAGATTTCACCGCCAGGTCTTTCCAGGCAAGTCAGGAGTGCCAGGGCTGGAGAGCATGTTCCAACAGGATTTCTATACATAATTGCTGCTTCTCAGGAGAAAAAGTATTTGTGTATGCAATTTACAAAGTATATCTTGTCCTAGCAATGAAATGGGTCAGGTGGCATGTAGAGAAAACTATGCCTAAGTTTTTGATTCCCCATTGGCATTCTAGAGGTTGAAGGAATGTCTGTCTTTGTAATTGTCTGGTCATTCCAGTGACCATTACTGCAGCTTAATTTTTCTTGGTTAGCTTTGCATTTAGCACTGAGTATACAGCTCCTGTATCTACAAGGAATCAATTAGCTTGTTCCTAATGTCCATGTTCCTAATGTTCCTAATGTACCAGGTGCTCCTGTAGGGAAATAATATGTCCGAAGATGTGGGGAGACCTTGGGCCTCCTCATTTGTCATCAGATTCATCTTTCCTTTCCAGCATTTCTCAGCCAGGGTTTTTATCCTTGCTATTTTTCTTTTTGAGTTCTGGGCAGTCCTTTCTCCAATGGCTTTCTTCCTTGCAATAGGCACATTGATTGGCACCTAGTGGGTCTTTTCCTTTCAGGTCTCACCTCTTTTTCTGGTTTCTCTGCATTGTTTCTAAGGAAACCATGCTGTTTTAAATTCCTTGTTTCCCAGGCATGGCAAATTTTAAAGGCTATGTCCCCCCACTGGGAGGAATTCATTCCCAATGCCCCATCTAAACATCTGTACTTCCTTCTGATATCTGGGGTGCTTTGCCAAATTAAAGTCATGTTTATCAGCCAGACCTTTTCTGGTGCCTATGAGTCAGCATCAATGTGCTTTCAATAGACCTGATAGATCCTTTCTAAAAATTCAGGAGGATCTTTTTTGTCTTTTGTTGAATGGCCTGTATCACATTTGGGCACTTTTGTTTAAGCACCCCTTCCTTAAGTCCTTTCAATATGCACATTTTTGTAATATTCTTTATAATATCCTAGCCTGAGGCTAGGTCTCCATTATTCAGGTTCCAGTTGGGCTCTGTCAAGAGAATTGCCCCAGCTGGGTCTGGGGTTTCGTTGGGATTCTCTTGAGAGAGTCAGTGAGCCTCCTCATTAGCCTTATTTAAAACTAGCCACCTTTCATCTTCTGGTAGCAGGATGTTAAGGAGAGCTTAAAATTCTGCCCAGTTTGGATTGTGAGTAGCAAAAATGGAGGTGATAAGATCTGCCATTTTCTGAGGGTCCTCCCTATATGAGGGGTTGGAATTCTTCCAGTGTGGTGGACACCGGCCAGCAGTGTCCACATCATTATGGATGACTTAGAACATACACACAGACTACCAAGTCTGGTGGAGGAATAAGGACAAGAGCACGGCTTTTCTCTCAAGGGGAGAAAAAGGTGGGCCTCCGCCATGACAGGCCTTTATTCTAATAATCTGCTTACATTCCAAGATGGTTCTTCCTCACTATCCGGGTTATAACAAAGGAGCCAGTGCCCCTCATTACATCACAGAAGAAGGACATTAGCAAATGAATAGGCAGCCAGTTACACTGGTCTTTGCAAAGTACTTGCAGGGTGAGGGGGTTTTAGCAAAGAACAAGATTCCAAACAGCCTAAGTATATTGCAAATCTGATTACCCACAAAAGAACCTATCTGTGGGCGTGGGCCCTGTGCATCTCCCAGTGGGAGCTGGGCCCACGCCATGCAGAAGGGCCTGCCACATTCCAATTCAGTAAATCTGAAGTGGAAAACGGAATATGGGCCCAATAGTGGCCAGTGGGCTGACTTTCCTGGTTTATTCTATAAGGTATTGCTTCAAAGGGAATTCCTCTGCTCTGAATAAGGATACTCCTGGCCAAACTGGGTGTCCTGCTGGGTTATTGAGGGGGAGCTCATTCCTTCATCACAGAGGGGTGGGCCTGTTGCTCCTCTGGGCCCTATTTCAGGAGCATCTAGCAGCAGGAGTGGTGATGGGGGAAGTCTTCACCCCCATCCTGCTGCTAATTCTGCAGCAGGAAAGTCTTCCTGCTGCTAATTCTGCATCCCTTAGCTTCTGGGCATTAAAGAGACTCATTTCCTATTTTCCTTTTCTTCCTGTGTCTTACTATCAGGGAGTGGTTTTGAAGTCACTTCCCTTCTCCACATCAATACATAGTGCCCTTTCCTTGACAAATCCATATTATATAAAGACATAAATGCCTAGACATAAGGGATTTCATCCCATGACCACTGGCAAAATAATTCCAACTGCTTAATGGTATAGTAATTTAAGGAACCATTTCAGGGCCACTTTCCCCCACAGTCTAAAGTATACATAGGCCAAACAGCGTTTAAGTAGAAAATCAATTCCTTCTTAGCCATTGAATAATAGGTGTACATGGACCAATATGCTAAAATTTGACCCAGTAGGCTCCCTCCAGGAGTCAAAACACAACAACCACTGATGGCACAAAAGTTCAATCCCCAAACCATAACCATGACAATGTAACAGGGTGCAGCCAAAGGGGGCCCCCAAATAGGGATTTGTAATGGGGTTCAGAACTCAGGGTGTTCAGGAAATACTAGAGAAAAATATATGATGTCCTCACCCCCACCAGTCTAAGCTGGGGGATGGGACACATGGAGCAGGGCCATTGAGAGTTGTTTTGCACAGCAACAGCTTTGCAGCTAACCTCTGGCATGGTCATTTAACATATCTATAACCTTTAACTGGTTTCATAGATATGTTAAATAGCTGTGGCCATGCTTTGAGTCAAGGGGATGGAAGTGACTTCAACCCAGGATGCAACTCTCCTTGGTTACAGCGCCTATGTGAGAGCTTGGAGATGACTGGCTCCACTCCATGGGGCCATGCCTGCCAGGAATTACTATGGCAGCCCAGTAAAGCTGGAAGAATGTAAAGCTGGGGAATGCTGGCAGGGGTAACTGCTTGTGGGAGGAGTCGGAAATGGGGCTGCAGAGGTAGACTGGCTTGGGGATTTAAACCCAGATGTGGCAGCCATGACAGGAATCACCACTCGGCTTAGGCAAAGGTCAGGATCACTTGGCTTTGGAGGAGTTGGGGCCATGCAGCTTGCATGAGAGTTAGGACCACATGGTTCTGGGGTGCTCCCTTTTGCCACATGGCTTAGGCAGCAGGAGAGACTTTACCTGGAAGAAAAGGGGCGAAAGGACTCTTGCTAGTGGGCCATGAGAAGGTGCTACATGGCTTTGGATTAACTGGAGATTGTGGTGGCGACACAGCTGATGGTGTTAGGAGCCTGAATCATGAACTTCTACTTCTTTTCCTGAGATGTGGTATCCCGGACTGGGCAAAGAGGGAGAAGGAAGGACTGTGTGCATTTGTGGGTATTCTAAAGAACTTTAGTATTTTAATGAAGACATTAAGTCATTAGTCTAAGCCTGTATAACTTTTAAATAAATAATTCCTTTCCTTTTTACCTATCTCCGGTATTGAGAGGAGTCCTTCCTCTGGCGGTGGGCAAAGTGAACCTAGTACAGGGGGGAACCCCTGGAGAAAAAGCGGGGGGTCCTTTTAGTAATAATATATCATTCCCCGTTCCCTGGTCTGTTCTGTAACAACAAGACTCCAGACAAAGTCAGAATATACCAACAAAACTTGAATCTACAGTTCCATTATTCCAAATGAGTGCTCAGAAGCAAGTCTTAGTATCTTATCTCCTGCCAACTGATACCGCAAGCAGTTCTACCCAGAAGCCAGTGGCACAAAGGCCCAAATGGTTCTAACTGGACCTTAGTGGTGCAAAGGCCCAAATGGTAGGGATAGAGGACCCATATTGTGCAAGCTGGTTCTACTCACACAATCTTGGAGTCCATTTTCTTCCAAGACCCAGTCCCTTTCTCTAGCCAGGTGTTTCAGGCAGCTGATGCCTTGAGCCTGGGGAATGGAAGGAAATTCCGAGACTGGGAAATCCCCACAGTCCTGCTCTGAGTCGGCCTGCCACAGGCAGCTGGGACTGAGCCTGAGCCCTTAGGACTTACCCAGGACCACGCACCCTCATCTTGGTTTGCCACAAACAGTTACTGAACAAAAACGGAGGTTTAGCTGCCTATCACCACAAAAAGGTGTTGGTGCAAAAAGGAAAGAGGTTTATTCAGGTGCCACACAACCTGGGAGAATGTGGACTCCTGTCTTAAAGACTACCTCCTGCTGCTCAAGCCTGCAGTTCTCACAGGGAGAAGGAGGAAAGAGCTTTTTTCCTAATCTAATTATCTTTCTAGCTCTTGCTGCACTCAGTGCCCTATCCATTTATCTTTCCAGCTTTCAGCATACTTGAGCCCCGTTCATTCGTATCTCTACCTTTCGTTGCACTCAGTGTAAGAACTTCCCCTTGCTGCCATCTTGGCCAGTGGGCGGAAACTACCCTGGCACGCCTACTAACTGTTTTATGGTAACAACCCTATGTCTGCTTTTCTGGTGTTTACCAGGAACTCTCATTGGGTTTCCTAATTCTTGGACCCTGTCACAATTGTGTATGGAAACGTATGGGAAATACTAATATTAATTGACAATTTGGGACCATCTCCCAGGTTCAAGTACCCTGCTATTCCTTCTCTAGCTCCATTTGCACACCAAGATCAGATGGGCAGATGAGAGGAAAAGGGACAGGGAACCTAAGTGATAATAAATCTCTATCTGTACCAAATCTTTCCACTGCCAGGATTGATGTCCATACTTTACTTTCATCATCTTTTTAAGGAACATCTAGGAGAGGGGTGTCCAACCTTTTAGTGTCTCTGGGCCACACAGAGACACCAAATGAAAGAAGAAAAGGTTTTCTGGGCCACACATTAAATACACAAACACTAACAAAAACTGATTAACAAAAAAAATTTGTGCATAATTTTCATGATATCTGCCACCACAGATAAGCAAAAAAGTCCTAACTATGCAGTGGCCTTTTCAACGCTCTTTTAAAATCATCAAGAAGGTCCCAAGTTTGTGATCACTAATAAAGTAATAAAACTAAGTGATGTTTTAAGTAAATTTAAAATTTTGCATTGGGCCACATTCATAGCCATCCTGGGTCACGGGTTGTACACCCTTAGTCTAAGCTGCATGCTTTTTGCTTATTAATAAGAATAAAAGTGTCCTGGCTGGGTGGCTCAGTTGGTTGGAGCATGATCAATTCCGAGTCAGGGCACATACTAGGTTGCAAGTTCGATCCATGGTCAGGCCTGTATGAGAGACAACTTATCCATGTTTCTCATATTGATGTTTCTCTTTCTTGCTTGCTCTCTCTCTCTCTCTCTCTCTCTCTCTCACCTCATTCCTTTCTCTCTAAAATCAATAAACATATCCTCAGGTGAGGATTTAAAAAAATAAAAGAAGTATAAGCAGGAATGCAATACTATTACAGCAGCCAACATTTACCATGTGCTAGGCATTATCAGTAAGACCTTTATAAGCAACATCTCATTCCCTTTCTTTTAGGATTTTTTTTTTAATCATCACCCAAGGACATGCTTATTATTGATTTTATAGAGAGGGGAAGGGAGAAGAGAGAGAGAGAAAAAAAAAACATTGATTTGAGCGAAAAACATCTATCGTATGCACCCCAGCAGGGATCAAACCCACAACCTAGGCATGTGCCCTGACCGGGATCAAACCCAGGACATTTTGGTTTACGGGACAACACTCCAGCCAACTGAGCCACAAAAACCAGGGCTCAGGACTGTTCTTAATCAGGACTCATAGCAGCTCATGGCACTATTAGAAATTTACCAGTTAATAAAATATAGAAATACTACACAGTACTAGTTGGTAACTAGGCCCACCAAGTGCTTCCCACCTACCCAGTTCCCTTACCTGAGGCACCTGAAGGGCTGCCCTGGCTTCTGCCCATTAACAACCTGCTGGGGCTGCAAGAGCTGCCACCCATTTTTTTTTTTACCCCCAGACCCATGAAAAATGCCCAGTGCCAGCCTGGCTTTGCAAGGTGTGTTTTCCTGCTGACATCTGGCTCTCTCCATAATTATGGTAGCTGCTTATTGGTGTGGTCTCCAAGGTGTATAACACAGGTTATTCAAAATTTTGAATGCCACCCCTGCTTCTTTTTTTAGACCAACTACAGCAGATTAAAGCAAACACAACTAAAACATCTTTTTAAATCTCTCCAGAAGTCAGAAGGTTTTCATTTTTACCTGCCACCTTGGAGAACCTGTTTGTGTATATCCACAATTATTACATAGTTGTAATCATAGCAAAGTTCATTTTTGTGTTTTACTTCTTTTACTTAACATTGTCATAAGCATTTTCCCAAAGTAATAAATAGTTTTCAAAATTATTATTTTAATGATTTATCAGGTGTTGCCTTGATTTAAGCCAGTTGTCTGTGCTCTAAAAATTATGTGTGGTGGGTGTGGGAGAAAAAGAGAGAAAAGAAAGACAATAAAACGTTATCTCTCCCCATTTACTGAGACCTCCCCATCCCTATATATTTTTACAACAGGTGTCAGATAGCTAAACAAAATAGAAAATTCAAAGTTCTCCTACCGGGCTGAATTCATTGCCCTGGAGAAGAATTTCCGGTAGAACTTCACAAATACTGTAATACAACCTCATCAAGATATCTAGTTCTTTGGTTCTGCAGTACTTATTTTAAGGCCATTTTCTTGGGGGAGCTCAATCCCCATGATATTATAATGCCTTTTGTAGAGGTACTAAGACTACGATTAAAGTAGGGCAACTAGGACAAATGATTAGTTTTCAGAACATAGCTTGTCCATTAAGTTCTAGAGAAAGATCACTAACTTCTCAGAAACATCACTTGATGTCAAAGTGAGTAATTTATTTATGAGTACATCTTTAAAAATTGGGTCATCTATTTCTATGCCTTAAATTAATTGTCTGTATACTTCCCCGTGTCTTCTTTCAAGTTGGAAAAGTAATAAAGAAAAATGAGAGGACTTGATAATTCTAGATATTCAACACACTTTCCAGTTACTAAGGCTTTAAGGTTTTTTTCTTCATAGAATACAGTATTATCCCCTGCTTAGCATGCTGTAGGCAATTTAACAACAGGGTTACCTATCAGAGCAGTTTTTACTTGGTCTAATTTCAGATAATTACCTGGCTTTTCCATGCTTGTTTCTCTAGTACTATACTGGTCCTGGTTTGTTACACAGCAACATTTAGCCCAGAATCCCTGCTTGTAGAGCAATGGAAAGAACAGCTCAATCTTCTTCATCGAATATCAAGCATGAAATATAAGCAAATGGATAAAATAAGAAATTCCACACCAGTAATAAAAATCTACCAATAAACAGGTGGAGAATGAAAAAACAAAACCTGAACAAAATGCCTAAGTAAGTGAACGATTTCATAAAACCAAGCCAACACTAACACTACGGACAGCTGGGTATCTAGTCTGAGTCATTACCCAAATAGGGCACCCTACTCTATGTTCATCAAATACTGGGGATTTTCATTCAAAAGGCTGTGCTTTCCTGGAACTGAGCTTGCTAATGCCTTAATAAAGTTAGTCCTTGGAAGTAAAGATGTTAACCTCTGGAAATAAATTAAAAATAAAATAAAGATGGAAAAATACCTGTTTACTTACAGAGCTTCAATCTTTTTGTTTGAGTGTATTAAAAATGCTTTACTTCAAATAAAAAACACATTTCTAAATATTCATTACACCAGAGAGACAGAAAATATAATTTCTTCAAGACCTCCTCTGTGCCACGTGCTGAGTAGGTGCCTTTTGGGTATTTTCTCATGGAAACTCAGGCAAACCACAAGCCGAAAACTGTCCCCAGAGGCTCCATGCCACTGGCTCGCTGAGCAGGCACTATAACAGCTTCCCTGCTTATACCACAAAGTTTTTGTAAGGCTAGATCAATGAGGGCATTTGGGAGCGGGGAGGACTTCAAACTTTTGGAAGCCATGATCTGTTTGGGGTAGGGGGCTACCTTTTACTTTAGACATCATTAACATTATGCATTACATTTGAGCAATCAACTTTTCCTTTACCAATGGTATGCTAAAGATGTCTTAAAGTCTACAACATATTATATTAAATATGACAATTAGTATGTCATTTAATATTTATTCCCCTGAAATCTAATGAAAATGAAAAAAAAAAGCAGCTGAAAATTCCCTTTTTAATAAATAGAGTTTATTTTAGAGTAATTTTAGGTTTACAGAAAAAAAAAACAGCAGAAAACACACAGAGTCCTCATATACCTCCCTCTTCCCATACATCCTTTCCCTATTATTAACATCCCTTATTAGTGTGGTACTTTTATTATAATGGATCAGCCAACATTCATACATTATTAACTCAAATCCAAACTTTACATGAGGGCTTACTCTGGGTATTGTACATTCTATGGGTTTTGAAGTGTGAGCAAATCCAGATGGTTCACATGGACCAATCCCCTCTTCCCTCTTCTTGTAATTTTTCACTTCTTTGACTCTTCTCAAGGCCTTGCCATTCCCCCTTCTTACTCCTTTCTTCTCCCTTTAAAACATCCAATCTTCTCTGTGTAGATCAAGGTTGAGTTCAGTTTACACTGAATTCTTTTCCCTATTGCAGCTGCTTAAAATCTGTCCTTACTACTTTAACTAATAGCTTTATCTTTGGCACCACTTATCTCTTTACTATCTCCAGAGTTTTTCCTTTTCTGGAATGTAACAGAAGTTGTTATCATACAGAATTCAGCCTTTTCAGGTTGGGTTCTTTCACTTAGCAATATATAGTCGAGTTTTCTCCATGTCTGTTCATGGCTTGACAGCTCATTTCTTTTTATCTCTGTGTAATATTCCGTTGTCTTGATTTACCATAGTTTATTTATCCATTTACCCACGGAAGGGCATTTTGACTGCTTCCAAGTTTTGGCCACTATGAATAAAGCTGTATAAACATTTGTGTGCAAACTTTTGTGTGGACATAAGGTTTTTTTTTTTAATGTAATTTTCATTTTGTTTTTCCTCTTGACATATTGTCTTAAGTCACTTCCAGAATAAGTAAAATAAAAAATGGTAAAACCTTACTGAGTCAGAGAATTTAACATGTGCGATGTGCAATTAACCAGGATATTTTCCTCTGCATTGATTTTTATATAGAGAACAAATATATAAGGAAACAAACTATTAGAAACTTATTTTTAGAAATATCACACTTTATAGGTTGAGTCCTGGGGACTTTTGCAGTTTTTACTAAGAGTTATACCTATGTCTACATCTTGTAGGAGAGGAAAAACTTCCCCTTCTTCCCTTCCAGGCTCTTTGGCTGGCCTAAAATTAAATTGACCTAAGACAGACTAACAGAAGAAACAGTAATGTAATTATATATGTAGGGGAGCTCATAGAAATTTGAGACTCAAGGAAATGACCAAAGCAGTCAGCTTTTCTACTTTTCAGATAAAGAAACAGCAAATTTATGAAGATTGACAAGACAAAGGGGTTTGAGCTTGGGGTAATAAATTAGTGAAGAACGAACTTTGTTTATACGGCCTTCTTTCTGAATTCCTTATCTCTGGTGATAAGGCTTTGTCTCTACCTCTTGATACAGGGAGGGTACCTTTCACTTGGGAGATTTATCTCATGATTTCAGAGGGACGAAGGTAGGTCAGCGTGTCCTTCTTATACGGGCTGTTTCTTAAGTAACTTTTATTCAAAATAATCAATATGCCAAAGTGGTATATTTGGGAGTGGCATATTTTGCTCTCCATCAAACTGTAAGATGGCTTTCTCACTACACTGTCTAATATTGAGCAAACTTAAAATGCTTGCCTTGGCCACAGATTTCAACTAAAGAGCTACCTATAAATGGGATGTCACAACTGGTGCTGTGAGATTTCCCATCACACCATGATTCTGGCATATCTATCAGATGATCATCAGGAGCCTGGTGCAGTAGCAGGAAGCAGCTTGGGAAAGTGATCTTTTGTAAGAACTGTACCCACTAGGGTCAAGGTAATAGGTGTCTTTGTTTAGTATACCAAGAAAAATACCCGTCTTCTGAGAAACATTCCTCTGACCACATGGCACATATTGCATTCTATCAAGCTGTGAATGATGATCTTGCCTTTGTACAAGTCATGATATCCTATCATGCCAGTCTCTCCTATCCCCAATATATACCTTCTTCCTTGAAAACCTTCAATGGTTCTCCATTATAATAAATAAAATCTAAACTGACTTTCAGACATTTCATAATCTGTCTCCCACTAGTTTTCTTACCATTAACATTCACTACATGCCCCTCCCTTTTATATCATATTGCACCCAAGGCTTGGCCTATTAGATAAGCTGTATTTCAATACATTCTGCACTCTTCAACTTCCAGGACTGGTCCAGTGTGGGAATCTCTTCCCTTTTTCTCCTAGCACCTCATCAGACAACATTGTAACCATCATTAAAGGTCCTGCTGATATTCTACTGTAATTAACTTCCTAAATACTCCCAATTAAAATATCACTTCATCTTCCATTGACCAGTTATACTTTGTTTGTACCCTTGAATATTGTACATCCCACTGCTTATCTCTGATGATAGTCTTAATCAAAAGTCTCTTTTCTCCATTTTCTCATGAACCCCCAGAGGACAACAACTATACTATCTACTTGATGTCCCCCATAGCTTCCCAATAGAGCATCTCACTCAATTCGTATTTTCCATTCAGCAGAACGGAAGTCTTTAAAATTGGACAGAATTGGGGATTGGGGACAGAATTTATTGGGGATAAAGCAGTTCAGGGAGTTGAAGTGAGACAATTTGGTGAATCCTAGGAAAGTAATTTTTCCAAGTTGGCCTTGTTCTCTTATGCTGCCCACTATACAAGGCTCTCTCTTAAGCTCTGTACCCACAGCTCCACTGGAGTTGGCTCTGGCTCCTGTTGAGCTTTGGTAAGCAATGACACTGGCATGAAAACCTTCAGGTAAATTTCCTTTGTTTTATTACTAATGAGAACCATGTGGTGGCATTGTGATTTGTAAGAAATATATATTTGGTTTTTAAAGTGTTGAGAGTGAAAAAGATGTTTTTTGTTATGTTGATGAAGTTGCAAAGCAACAAGGGTTGAGGGTTGGTTGCCAATGGGGCCAGTCTTATGATTAAAAGGTTGAAACTTTCAGTTCCACCCCACCACCTGACCTCCAGGGTGGGGAGATAGAATGGAGGTTAAATCCATTGCCATGGTTAATCAACCATTGCTATGCAATGAAGCCTCCATGGAAACCCAAAAAGATGGGTTCCAGAGGACTTCCAGGCTGAGAAACACATGGATGCTGGGAGCATGGCCTGCCCAGGAGGGCATGGGAGCTTCATTCCTCTTTCTACTTATTTGGCACTTTTCATCCCTTCCATCTGGCTGTTCCTGAGTTATATCCTTTTACAATAAATCAGTGATCTAGTAGGTTTCTCTCAGTTCTGTGAACCATTCTAGCAAATTAATGGAACCTAAGGAGGTGGTGGTTGGAACCTCCAATCTGTAGCCAGTCAGTTAGAAGCATAGGTAGCCTGTGTATCTGAGAAATATGTGGGGAGGAGGCACAATCTTGTAGGACTTAACCTGTGGAATCTGATGTTATTTCCAGGCAGATAGTGTTGGGGCTGGAGAAACTTTTCCCTTGACCAGTCAGTTCTTCTGCTTGGTTGAATAATTCAAACATCACACAGTAGATTAACAGGAAAACATAAAAATTTTAATATATGCGTACAAGGAATTCACATAAACACAAAAATTCCACAAATAGGCAACATAGGGTATATATAACATTTTGGAAAAAGGAGGAAAGGGGGAAAAGGGCTCTTTAGATTTCAGAAGTGAGGATGAGAGATTTACAGGTAATTGAGAAAGAGCTGAATATACATGGTAGGTAAATTTTTGCTAGGCAACTCAGAAACAATGAGACACAGAAGGTAATCTAGTAAACATGCTTGGAGTCTTCCTGACATGCTACGGTAAAAATGCTTACAGTGTTTATGCCAAGTCACCTTCCTAAAGAAGGTTCTTCTATCTAAATCTTTTTAAGAAAAAGGGGAAATAAAGAACTATTCCTGAGTCTAGTGGTCTTTTATTGGTTTCAATTTAAAATAAGCTGCTCACCAGGATGGCACATTCTTGGGACACTCACTCTTGACCCCCACAATAGTGTCAGAATTGAATTAAATTCTCAGGATACCCTAGTGTCCTGAATATTGTTTGTTGGTATTGGGGATACCCCATCTACTTTGGAATTGGGTCCAGGAACCCAATTTAGATACAAAGAACCTGATATAATGACTGAATTAAATGAATAAATGAATTAGGGAAGAAAGAAAATGTTCTCTAAAAAATGGGTGTTTTCTTCAATTATAGAATGACCCATCACCATTCTTTTTTTAAAAATAATTTTATTTATTTATTTTAGAGAGAGAGGAAGGGAGGGAGAAAGAGAGGGAGAGAAACATCAATGTGTGGTTGTCTCTCATGTGGCCCCCAACGTGGACCTAGCCTGCAGCCCAGGCATGTGCTCTGACTGGGAATAGAACTGGCAACTCTTTGGTTCCCAGCCCACACTCAATCCACTGAGCTACACCAGCCAGGGTCCACCACCATTCTTGGAATTCTATTTTCTAAGCGACACTGAGCCTATATATAATTTTAGTAATGTCTTAGACAATACTACCTTAAATGTTATTGCATTTTATTTTTTAATATCTTAGATTTTAATAAAGAAAAAATAATTATGTGTTTTAAAAGAGGGTCAGAGACTTCTGGCCAAGATGGAGGCATAGGCGGACACACTGTGCCTCCTCACACAACCAAAATTAAGGACAACAAAGATTTAGAAACAAGAAAACAACCAGAATTCAGAAAATTGAACTATTTGAAAGTCCAACAATGATTCACCTAGACCGGTAAGAGGGGCGGAGTTGCGGCAGAAAAAAGTAGAGGTGCGGACCAGGCATGCAGGCAGCAGTGGCTGGCAGATCCCAGGTGCACAGGCAGCGGCTAGCAGGCCCCAGGCACAGGGTGACAACTGTGCAGACCCAGTGAGGCCGTACAAGGCGGCTGGCTGACCGGGTGGTCCCACATTCATGCGCAGATAATCCAGGCAAAGGGGAAGTGGTGGAAGGGACTGGAATCTGAAAGAGAGCAGAGCAAGCATCATTGTCTCCTCTCAGACCCCACCCCCACATACAGCATCACTACCCAGTGACTGGGCTGTCCCGCCCTGGGGAACACCTAAGGCTCCACCCCTCACTATGTAACAGCCGCGACTACACACCCCCCCAAAAAAAACCCAGAAATAAAAATGGCTCAAACTGGAGAACAAATCAAAGCCCCAGAGCCAATTTATCTAAGCGACAAAGAGATTGCCAACCTATCAGATGCACAATTCAAAGCCCTGGTGATCAGGATGCTCACAGAATTGGTTGATTTTGCTTGCAAAATTAGATGAACAAATGAAGGCTACAATAAGTGAAATGAAGAAAAATGCATGGGGAACCAACAGTGATGGGAGGAAAACTGGGACTCAAATCAATGCAGTGGACCAGAAGGAAGAAAGAAACAACCAAACAAAAAACAAGGAAGAAACAAGAATTCAAAAAAAATGAGGAGAGGCTTAGGAACCTCCAGGACATCTTTAAACGTCCCAACATCCGAATTATAGGGGTACCAGAAGGGGAAGACAAAGAGCAACAAGTGGAAAACTTATTTGAACAAATAATAAAGGAGAACTTCCCCAATCTGGCAAAGCAAATAGACTTCCAGGAAGTCCAGGAAGCTCAGGGTCCCAAAGAAGTTGGACCCAAGGAGGAACACACCAAGGCACACTATAATTACATTACCCAAGATTCAAATGAAGGAGAGAATTCTAGAAGCAGCAAGGGATAAGGGGACAGCCACCTACAAAGGAGTTCCCATCAGACTGTCAGCTGATTTGTCAAAAAAGACCTTACAGGCAAGAAGGGGCAAGAAAGAGGTATTCAAGGTCATGAAAATAAAAGACCTACATCCAAGATTGCTCTATCCAGCAAAGCTGTCATTTAGAATGGAAGGGAAGATAAAGTGCTTCTCAGATAAGGTCAAGTTAAAGGAGTTCATCATCACCAAGCCCTTTTTATATGAAATGTTAAAAGGGACTTAGCTAAGAAAAAGAAGATAAAAAATATGAACAGTAAAAAGGCAGCAAACTCACAGATATTAACAACCAGACCTAAAACAAAAGCCAACTAAGCAAACCACTACAACAGGAGCAGAAACGCAGAAATGGAGGTCACATGGAGGGTTAGCAATAGGGGAGTGGGAGGAGGAGAGAGGGGGACAAGGTACAGAGAACAAGTAGCACAGATGGTGGGTAGAAAATAGACAGGGGGAGGGCAAGAATAGTGTGGGAAGTGTAGAAGCTAAAGAACTTATGACACATGGGCATGAACTAAAGGGGGGAATGTGGGTGGGAGGGGGTGTGCAGGGTGGAGGGGAATGAAGGGGGAAAATGGGACAACTGTAATAGCATAATCAATAAAATATAATTTAAAAAATAAAAGAGAGTCACATTAATTATTCTATTATGTTTTTCTTATTAAAACATGTTAGATTATACCCAGAATAAAAATAATAATAAAAATTTCAAGCCAATATGGAGGTGTAGGTAGATACACTTTGCCTGCTCCTTCAACCAAGAGAAGGACAACAGATTTAAAAACAAAAACCAACCAGAACTGCCAGAAAAATTGAACTGTATGAAAGTACAACAAACAAGGAGTTAAAGAAGAAACATTCATCCAGACTAGTAGGAAGGGAGGAGATGGGCAGCCGGGGTTGAGAGGACTCACAGCAAGGCGGCTACTTGAGGACTGCGGTGGGTGAGACGGTGGATGGTGAACAAGGTGGCCCCACATTTGCTTGTGGATAAACTGGGAGGAACAACTGGGGAGTGAGACAGACTGCTCAATGCAGGGATCCATTGTGGGGAAATAGAGCACCAAAACCTCAGGCTATAAAAACCTGTGGGGGTTGTGGCAGTGGGAGAAACTCTCGGCCTCAAAGGAGAGTTCACTGGAGAGACCCACAGGGTCCTAGACAGTATACAAACCCACACACCCAGGAATCAGCACCAGAAGGGCCCAATTGGATTGTAGGTAGAGGAGGAAGTGACTGAAAACCTGCCAAGAGCTGAGCAAGCCACATTGTTCTCTCTTGGACCCCTTCCCCATATACAGTGCCACAACACAGCAATGTGGGTTATCCCACTCTGGAGAATACCTAAGGCTCCAATCCTTACTATACAACAGGCATGCTGAGACAAAGAAATATGGCCCAAATTAAAGAATAGATCAAAACTCCAAAAATAAAACTAAGCAATGAAGAGATGGCCAACCTTTCAGATGCAGAGTTCAAAACACTGATAATCAGGATGCTCACAAAAATAGTTGACTATGGTCGCAAAACAAAGAAAAAAGTGAAGGCTATGCAAAGTGAAATAAAGGAAAATGTACAGGGAATTAGCAGTGAAGAGAAGGAAACCAGGACTCAAATCAATGATCTGGAACAAAATGAAGAAATAAACATTCAACCAGAACAGAATGAAGAACTAAGATTTCAAAAAAATGAGGAGAGGCTTAGGAACATCCAGGACAACTTTAAACATTCCAGCAACCTAGGGATGCCAGAAGGAGAAGAGGAATAGCAAGAAATTGAAAACTTATTTGAAAACATAATGAAGGAGAACTATCCCAACCCGGTGAAGGAAACAGACTTCCAGAAAGACCAGGAAGCTCAGAGAGTCCTAAAGAAGTTGGACCCCATGAAGCACACATCAAGGCACATCATAATTACATTACTCAAGATCAAAGATAAGGAGAGAATCTTAAAAGCAGCAAGAGAAAAGGAGAGAGTAACCTACAAAGGAGTGCCCATAAGACTATCAGCTGATTTCTCAAAAGAAACCTTGCAGGCAAGAAGGAGCTGGCAAGAAGTATTCAAAGTGATGAAAGGCAAGGTTCTACATCCAGGATTACTCCATCCAGCAAAGCTATCATTTAGAATGGAAGGGCAGATAAAGTGCTTCCCAGATAAGGACAAGTTGAAGGAGTTCATCATCACCCCTTATTATATGAAATGTTAAAGGGACTCAAAGGAAAAGAAGGTCAAAAACTACAAACAGTAAAATGACAACAAACTCTCAACTATCAACAAATGAACCTTAAAAACAAAAACAAATTAAGCAAACAATTAGAGCAGAAAAAGAATCACAAAAAATGGAGATCTCATGGAGGGTTATCAGAGGGGAGTGCGAGGGGAGTGGATGGGGGGAAAGATACCGGGAATAAGAAGGATAATTGGTAGGTACAAAGTAGACAGGGGGAGGTTAAGAATAGTATAGGAAACGGAGAAGTCAAAGAACATATGTATGACCCATGGACATGAACTAAAGGGTTGGATGTTGCTGGGAGGGAGTACAGGGTGGAGGGGAATAAAGGGGAGAAAAAATGGGACAACTGTAATAGCATAATCAATAAAATACATTTTAAAGAGTTTATGAAAAATAATAATAAAATTTAAGGACAACAGGAGTCTAAATAATAAAATTTAAAGACAACAGGACAACTTACTTGGAATTTCTGAATACTTAAAGTGTGGTATATATAAAAACTTTGGTATTTTATTTTAATGACTTTTTTCCTCTCTGGTTAAACATTCATCCTTGTTATTTCTGTAAACTTCTATTGCTTTTAGCCTGATATGGTGACTCATTTTCCTGCACTGAGTCACTGATTGTAATTTCTTAATAAAAGATCATTATATTATCTATGCTATGGTCCTTTGAAACAGCCTCATTTTTTATTCTCCTGAAAAAAAAATCTTTAATGATGGAAAAAAGGAAGAAAAGAAAGAAGGAGGCAAGGAAGTTGGTAGGGAGGAAGTAAGTGAGGAGGGAAGGGTGAATAGAGTCAGGGTAGAAGAAAGAAAAAGTCTTTTTACTGTTAGCAAGCACTGAACTAGGTTCAGAAATGAGCTTCTTAAAAAAATCTAAACAGTGACTATTCAGTTTTTTTCCTAACATCTTTAACTCATGTCTACTCTTTTCTGTGAAAGTGATTAATAGCATATATAATACTTACAATGTTCCTGTAAGCAGACCATAGGCTATTCTTTGCTATGCTGAACTTTAAAATCTTTGTTGCTGCCAGATCTAAATTTCTAGTTCTATTTTTTCTCTCATCTTTCAGTAGTTAGTAAGTAAATTTTCAAAGTATATTTTATTGATTATACTATTATAGTTTTCCCAATTTTCCCCCTTTATCCCCCTCTGCCCTGCACCCCCAACCCTCCAGCAATCCTTCACCTTTAGTTCATGACCATGGGTTGTACATATAAGTTCTCTGAATTGTTTCCTATACCATTTTTGACCTCTTCTTGTCTATTTTATGCCTACCAATTATGCTTCTTCTTCCTTGTACCTTTCCCCCCATTCCTCCTCTCCTGCTCCCCACTGAAAAAACTCTATGTGATGTCCATTTCTCTGATTCTGTTCCTGTTCTGGTTGTTTTGCTTGGTTTTCATTTTCATTTTCTTTCTTTTTTTCTTTTTTAGGTTCATTTGTTGATAGTTGTGAGTTTGTTGTCATTTTACTGTTCGTAGTTTTTGATCTTCAATTTCTTAGATAAGTCCCTTCAACATTTCATAAAATAGGGACTTGGTGATGATGAATTCCCTTAACTTGACCTTATCTGGGAAGCACTTTATCTGCTCTTCCATTCTAAATAATAGTTTTGCTGGATGGAGTAATCTTGAATGTAGGTCCTTGCCTTCATCACTTTGAGTACTTCTTGCCAGCCCCTTCTTGCCTGTAAGATTTCTTTTGAGAAATCAGCTGATAGTCTTATGGGCACTCCTTTGTACGTTACTCTCTCTTTTTCTCTCACTGCTTTTAAGATTCTCTCTTTATCTTTGATCTTGGGTAACTTAATGACAATGTGCCTTGGTGTGTTCCTCTTTAGGTACAACTTCTTTGGGACTCTCTGAGCTTCCTGGACTTCCTGGAAGTCTATTTCCTTCACCAGGTTGGGGTAGTTCTCCTTCATTATGTTTTCAAATAAGTTTTCAATTTCTTGCTATTCCTCTTCTCCTTCTGGCATCCCTATAATTCGGATATTGGAATGTTTAAAGTTGTCCCAGAGGTTCCTAAGCTTCTCTTCATTTTTTTTGAATTCTTGCTTCTTCATTCTGTTCTGGTTGGATGTTGATTTCTTTGTTTTGTTCCAAATCGTTGATTTGAGTCCTGTTTTCCTTCTTGTCACTGTTGGTTCCTTGAATATTTTGCTTTATTTCACTTTGGTTATCTTTCATTTTTCAACCAAGCTCAATCAGATCTCTGAGCATTTTGATTACCAGGGCTGTAAACTCTCCACCAGATAGGTTGGCTATCTCCTCATTGCTTAGCTCTCTTTCTGGAGTTTCGCTCCGTTGTTTAATTTGGGCCCTATTTCTTTATCTCTGCATGCCTGTTATGTTGTAAGGGGTGGGCCTTAGGTATTAACCAGGGAAGGACAACCCTCCTTCTTGCACTGTGGCACTGTCTGTGGGGGAGGGGCCAGAGAGGGAACAATGCAACACCCTTGCTCATCTCTAGCCCCACTTTCCAAGGAACTGTCAAACTGTCGTGAGACTGGGCATTTCTCCCATGGTGGCAACCCCCGCCATAGCCCACAGTCAGTTCTGAGTCTCACTTTCCCATTCAATCAGCTCCACCCCTGTGTTCTGCCACCTTGCTGAGGGTTCTCTCTGTCCACCCTTCTTACCAGTCTGGTTGTTCTTGTTGACTGTTTCTTTAATACCTTGGTTATTCGAGTTCCATGCAGTTTGATTTTCTGGCACATCTGGTTGTTTATTGATTTTAGATTGGTTGTTATCCTCCTTTTGGTTGTTCAAGGAAGCAAAGAGCTTCTACCTATGCCTTCATCTTGGCCAGAACTCTAAATTTCTAGTTCTACTGGTGTTGGTTTTCCTACTCATGGTGCATACTCTGTGCCCCACAGCAATATGTATCCTTCACGTACTAGACTTATTATCAAGTCCTCTAAAAAAACGTAACCAGATAATTTTGCCACAGCCTCCTCTCTGCTCCCTCTCACTTCTTTGTGGAATTTGTCATTCTGAATTATCATTCTTATGTCTGGCTTCCTCATCGAACAGTGAGTGAGGTTTCAATTAACAGGAACCTTTTAAATTCCCCCTTAGTTAGGAAGTCTGTGAAAGCCTAACGATGTCCTGTCTTTTTCATTTTCTACCCAGTAAAATACTGCCACTTTTCTCTGGAGCTAATATGCAGATTCAGGGAAATTATTTCTCAAAAGGCCTCACCTAACTTCCATGCTCCTTTACAGTCTAGACACTCATATAGTTGTGGATGGTTCTAAACCTGTTTCTCTTACCCCTCATTCCCAGCTTGCTTTTCTGTCTCTATAAACTGTCCGGCATATGTTTCCTTCCAGACCTCATTTCTTTTCTTTTGTCACATAGTCACTCTTCCTGGACATTCTTCCACTTCACATTTACTTAGCAATTAGAACAGAAATAGTCAGGGCACATGCCTGGGTTGCAGGCCAGGTTCCTAGGAGGGGGCTCATGAAAGGCAACCACACATTGATGTTTCTCTCCCTCTCTTTCTTCTTCCCTTCCCCTCTCTCTAAAAATAAATAAAATCTTAAAAAAATAATTCAATCTGAGAATTGTTTGAGTATTCTAGACTATCAAATCCTATTATATCACTTATCCAAGTTTCTTCCCCCAACTATAAAATTACCTTCTCTATCCAGTGCTATTCAAATTCTAATTTCCTCTTTAGGTGTTGTGTACCCTTCCAGATTGCCATAGTTAGGAAAGAATGGGAGACCCTTATTCCTCTCAAATTTAACTCCTTTAGCACCTGCTCTTATAAAATGACAAAATGGTGGATTTATCCATATTTCTTCTGTCCACCTAAAGAGATCCTAAGACTTGAGTTATTTAAAATTGATTTTAACTTACACAGGTAATATAAGATGCAAAAATTTCAATAGTTATGGATAAATGTAAAGTGCTCCCATTTCCAATCTTGACTATTATCACCAGGCTGGTGCATATCCTTCCAGAACATTTTCTATGCATGTATTTATATGTTTAAATAGTCATAGAAATACATAGAATTTTTGGATTTGCTTTGAGTTGCAGAGCTATTAATGGGAGTCAAGACCAAAATCCTAAGAAATTATAACATGCCAGTCCTAGCCTTTTGCAATACCCTTGCCCTGGGTAGTATAGCTCTCAACTCAGCCAACTGCTCACTGTCCCACTGCCAAACTGAAGCATAATGCTTGGTAATAGTTATGGATTTTTTGAGAAACAACTTAGCCTATAGGATCCCTGTGGCATCACTTCCCACTGTTATCCATGACAGATAGAGATGAGGGAGGCTGGGGTCCCCCAAGCAGTGGTGGAAAGTATTGTTTGCCATGCCCGGTAGTGGTCTGCTTCTCGGTGCCAATCCTGCTGTCAGAACCTCAGGCTTCTGTCATGGATGTGGCAAATAATGACCAAGGAGGCCAAATGGACTTGATTTAAGTTTTGCTATCTAGATTTTTTGATAAAACCATTAAAAATTTTCATCTAGCATAATTTTGATTACTCACATCAAAAGCAAAAATCAAATTACATTAAAGCAAGATCAAATAAGCCAACTGCTATTGGAACTCCTGGAAGCTTTCTAATGCTTAATACTTGATAAGAATTCTGATCCATTTATAAGACAAGCCAGAACTGATGAGAAATAAAAACAAATACTTAGTCTATGATTGCATCATCACTTCTACAATATCCCATTTCAGAAGGAATTCTGGCTGCATACTCTGAAGTGGAAGTTGTTGGTTAATGCATGCTAATGGGAAGCCTAATGGTACAGCAAAAGACTTTGTGCTAGGGCCCATGGCAAAGCACAAGAGTCATTGAGAGATGATAGCACTGCCAGTTCTTTTATAAGTAAGAGAAACATCTTACCCAAAATATTTTTTAATAATGCAGTGAAGACTCTGTCCCCCGAAGGCTGAACCAATATGAAATAACATCAGGCATCCCTCGAGGTTTTTTAATAGCTATATATATGTGTGTGTGTGCGTGTGTGTATATATATATGTACACACACGCACACACACATATATTCTACTTATATAAAATTTCTTGGTGAAACATATGTTCACTATTTTTAAATTTGAAAATACTACATAATTGTGGAGGCTAAATACATGATTTTTCGTACCACTTTCTAAGTTCTTCTAGTTGGACTAATCAACAAATTAGCAGAGATAGATGAACAGGAGAAAATAAAATTTTAATACATGTGCATGGGGAATTCAGATAAACATGAAAATTCCAAAGACAGTGAGGCAACATTGGGTATACATGACATTTTGGACAAATGTTAAAAGAAGGGGAACAGGGTATTAGAGTTCACATGTGAGAATGGACATTTGACAGGTAGTTGAAGAAGAGCTGAACACACATGGCAAATCCTGCTAGGTAACTCAGAAACAATAGGACACAAGTGTTATCTAGCTAACTGGCCCCTGCCCGATGCACAGGCTAACATAAAATCCTAACATTCCCTTCTCAGAGTGGGCCTTTCCATTTGAAACTCTTAGGCAGGAATGGGGATAGTTTAGATTCTTTCTGAGTCTTGATTCTCAAAAAATAGCTTAAAATCAATGTCCCAAAAAAGCAGTTTCAGGGTGGTAAAACTTTGGTTCCCTTCATGATCAACAGGGAAAAGAGTCAGCCTATTTTTAACTGTATAGAAATAACCCATTGTAAGAGTTTTCATGTGTCCTTCCATTCTTTTTGCTGTGATTATAAGGCAGAAGAGAAAGCAGTTAGGGAGAGCTCCCCATAAGTGAAATGAGGAAGTAGAAATGGACATCATAGGCTGATAAGGCGCTAGGTCCTCTCACCAGAGCTCCCCACCCCACCCCCTGTGAATGATCAAAGGAAAAAAGTTTATGGAAGGAAATTCCTATGGTGGTCACAGAAGTCAATGACAAGAACTAGCTAAACCAGATCAATCCAAGATGGAGGAAAAATTGACCAGAGAATGATCCCAAAGTTCATTATACCATCATTATAATGAAAATTGACATAAGTAGAAAGAGGGGGACGAATGCCATGACACAGAGCAGACCATATTAGGAACCCTCCCAACCAAAAGGCAAAGACAGAAACTGGCACCACAAACTTCAGGAACAACCTATATTTGGGAACACATAAAATCCCAAGAAGTGACTGACCTTAATGCACAACTCACTTGTGAGTCTCCCTGTGTGCATTTGGATATATACTTTTGCTTCTTTCAAAATGGTGCCCTATGAGACTTGCAACCAAGGGAGTAGCAGGGAGCAGCAGCCTGTTCCCTGGCTTACCACCTGATCCTGTCTCTGGGAGTCCACATCCTGGTCTCTCTTTCTTTCAACCTAAATAAACCTTCTTTTGAACTCACTTAGACTCACTCTTGAATTCTTTCCTGTCAAGAACCTGTGGGTCACAAAGTGCTTAGGAGCCTCATTTCTGGCCTGCCTCCAGTGACAATTATGTGTATGTGTGTATATATATATATTTTTTTTTCAATTTTAAACACTTCTATGAGTTTTAATACACATATATCAATAGATATGTGTGACCACCACCAAAATCAGGATATATAACAAGTTTATCACCCCCTCAAATTCCTCTTTTATCCCTTTGTAATCATACCTTCCCTCACCCCTAATCCCTGGTACCATCAAACATTTGTCACTAAAACTTTGGGTTTTTGAAAGTATTATATAAGTAGAATTATAGAATCTGCAACTTTTTGATATTGGCCTTTTCACTTGATATGTATGAGATTCATCCAAGATATGTGTATAAATAACTCATGACTTTTTATCACTGAGTAGTATTTCATTGTATGAACATAACATGGTTTGTTTACACATTTATGGGTTGAAAGACATTAGGCTGTTTCATAATTCTGGTGAATATGAATAGAGCTCTGAAAGGAACTCTGAAGCTGCGTTTTTTGGATAGTGATTTTTAAGCTGGTTATTAAGAAATGCAAGTCTGAGAAAGAACCTTTAACCTTCCACCCCTTTCCTACTCAAGAGATTCAAAAGAAAAAACCTGCTTCAGAAAAGGAATTTTAGGAGATTTCCAGCCAAGGAAACACAGGTAGATACACTTTGCCTCCTCGCACAACCAAAAGGACAACAAATTTAAAAACAAAAAACAGCCAGAACTGCCAGAAAATTGAACTGTATGGAAGTCTAACAACCAAGGAGTTAAAGAAGAAACATTCATTCAGACTGGTAGGAGGGGTGGAGATGGGCAGCTGGGGCAGAGAGGACTCCCAGCAACACAGCTGCTGGAGGACCAGGTGGTCCTGCATTTGTGTACTGTTGGGAACCGTTCTGCCTGGTTTCAGGAGTTGTAACCCTCCAACCCATGACTAAGGCTGAGTGAGCGACCTTCAGATTGTAAGCCACTAAGGAGACAAAGCTTATCTCCCTGGCAGGAGTGCTGCTTCTGCTTCATCCATAACTGGTCCCCAATGTTTGTTTGGTTAGCCAATGATGGGTAAGATTCCCTCAAGGGAGGGGTCACCTAAGCCAGGAATGACTACTTGGAAGGCCCTCAAGGAAGGACTCAGGGGGCTGCAGCAAAGAGGGGGTGATGGACCCTTGCCTCCCAGCTATTTGACATAGCCTGAGTCCTCAATCCATCTGGGAGAAGTTTTCCTTATCTCCGGCTTCCTGGTCCTAATACACTGAAGCCTGAAACTATGACGGAGGGCAGTGTAGCCCTGTGCTGGCTAGAGCAGTTCCCTGGGTGATATGGCATAAGAAAGAATTCGTAAAGTCCTGTGAAACCTGCTTTGCTAAGAGTGCTCTCATTTAAATGATAAGGGTCTGAGAAGGAAATAAGATTGTCTCCCAAAGTTTTGTAACTCTTTAGCTGACAGACCCTGACTGAATTATACCCTCAGAGTTCTTTGAAATGTTATCCTATCAAATGTTTGATCCTTGCTGCCTGACATTGATTGGTAAGCTTTACCTGTATTCCTGTGTGTTCCCAACCTAATAAAAGCCATTGAGGAAGGGGCTCTTGGCCCTTCTCCTTTGAGAGATTGACCACCTCTCCTCCCCAAGCAGATCATGTCTTGGTAGACTTATTTTCATCTGCGGTGGATGGCACTCTGTGGGTGGAACCCCACCACAGTGTACAAATAAATCAGGAGGAACAACTGGGGAGTGAGATAAACCACACAACCCAGGGTTCCAGTGTGGGAAAAGAAAGCCTCAAAACCTCAGGCTGTAAAAATCTGTGGGGGTTGTGGCAGTGGGAGAAACTCCCAACCTCACAGGAGAGTTCATTGGAGAGACCCACAGGGTCCTATAAAGTACACAAACCCACACACCCAGGAATCAGCACCAGAGGGCCCAATTTGCTTGTGGGTAGTGGGGGAAGCGATGGAAAACCGGTGGAGAGCTGAGCAAGCAGCATTGTGCCCTCTCTGACCCCTCCCCCACAGACAGTGCCACAACACAACAATGTGGGTTGCCCCACCCTGTCTAATACCTAAGGCTCTGCCCCTTACAACATAACAGGTATGCTGAGACAAAGAAATATGGCCCAAATAAAAAAATAGATCAAAATTCCAAAAATAGAGCTAAGTGATGAAGAGATAGCCAACCTATCAGATGCAGAGTTCAAAACACTGGTAATCAGGATACTTACAGAAATGGTTGAGTATGGTCACAAAATGGAGGAAAAAGTGAAGGCTATGCAAAGTGAAATGAAGAAAAATATACAACTTCCGGGCAAGATGGAGGCATAGGTAGATGCACTATACCTCCTTGCACAACCAAAAGAAGGACAACAACAAATTTAAAAACAAAACAAAACAAAACAAAACAACCAGAACTGCCAGAAAAATCAAACTGTATAGAAGAGCAACAACTGAGGAGTTAAAGAAGAAACATTCATCCAGACCGGTAGGAGGGGCAGAGATGGGCAGCAGGGGCAGAGAGGACTCATGGCAAGGTGGCCGCTGGCAGACCTGGTGAGCCATCAATGGCCAAGGGGATGGTCCCATATTTGCAAATGGATAAATAGGGAGGAACAACTGGAGAGCGAGACAGACTGCACAACCCAGGGTTCCAGCATGGGGAAATAAAGCCTCAAAAGCTCTGACTGAAAAACATGTGAGGGTTGTGGCAGCGGGAGAAATTCCCAACCTCACAGGAGAGTTCGCTGGAGAGACCCACAGGGTCCTAGGTCCTAGAACATACACACACCCACCCACTTGGGAATAAGCACCAGAAGGGACCAATTTGCTTATGGGTAGCAGAGGAAGTGACTAAAAGCCAGCTGAGAGCCCAGCAAGTGGCATTGTTCCCTCTGACTCCTACCCGAATACAGCAACACAATGTAGCAATGTGGGTTGCCCTGTCCTGGGGAATACCCAAGGCTCTGTCCCTTACTGTGTAACAGGTGCACCAAGACAAAGAAATACGGCCCAAATGAAAGAAAAGATCAAAACTCCAGAAAAAATACAACTAAGCAATGAAGAGATAGCCAAACTATCGGATGCAGAGTTGAAAACACTGGTAATCAGGATGCTCACAGAATTGCCTGAGTATGGTCTCAAAATAGAGGAAAAAGTGAAGGCAATGAAAAGTAAAATAAAGGAAAATGCATAGGGAACCAACAGTGATTGGAATGAAATTGGGATTCAAATCAACAGTTTGCAGCAGAAGGAAGAAGTAAACATTCAACCAGAACAGAATGAAGAAACAAGAATTCAAAACAATGAGGAGAGGCTTAGGAACCTCCAGGACAACTTTAAACATTCCAATATCCAAATCATAGGGGTACCAGAAGGAGAGGAAGAAGAGCAGGAAATTGGAAACTTATTTGAAAACATAATGAAGGAGAACTTCCCCAATCTGGCAAAGGAAATAGACTTCCAGGAAGTCCAGGAAGCTCAGAGAGTCCCAAAGAAGGTGGACCCAAGGAGGAACACACCAAGGCACATCATAATTACATTAGCCAAGATTCAAATGAAGGACAGAATTCTAGAAGCAGCAAGGGATAAGGGGACAGTCACCTACAAAGGAGTTCCCATCAGACTGTCAGCTGATTTCTGAAAAGAGACCTTCCAGGCAAGAAGGGGCTGGAAAAAAGTATTCCAAGTCATGAAAGGCAAGGACCTACATCCAAGATTGCTCTATCCAGCAAAGCTATCATTTAGAATTGAAAGGCAGATAAAGTGCTTCCCAGAAGAAGTCAAGTTAAAGGGGTTCATCAAGCCCTTATTATATGAAATGTTAAAGGGACTTATCTAAGAAAAAGAAGATAAAAAATATGAACAGTAAAGTAACAACAAACTCACAACTATCAACAACCAAACCTAAAAAAAACAAAAATGAACTAAGCAAACCACTAGTACAGGAACAGAATCACAGAAATGGAGATCACATGGAGGGTTACCAGCAGAGTAGGAGGGGAGAGTATGAGGGAAAAGGTACAGGGAATAAGAAGCTTAATTGGTAGGTACAGAATAGGAGGAGGTTAAGAATAGTATAGGAAATGGAGAAGTCAAAGGACTTATATGTACAGCGCATGGACATGAACTAAGTGGGAGGGGAATGCTGGCGGGAGGAGGTTGCAGGGCAGAGGGGAATAAAGGGGAGATAAAAATGGGATAACTATAATAGCATAATCAATAAAATATACTTAAAAAAAGGAATTTTAGGATGTTTGCCTTAGCCTAATTTCAACTAAGTAAGGTAATAGGAGGGCTTTAGGTTGGGGCCTGTTAGCTAGATATTCCCTGTATCCGTTGTTTCTCAGTTGCCTAGGAACGATTTGCCTGCCATGTGTGTTTAGCTCTTCCTCAACTACCCGTAAATAATCCATTCTTACTTCTGAAATCTAATACCCTATTCCCCTTCTTTTATTCTTACTCCAAAATGTCATGTATACCCAGGACTGCCTTATTGTCTTTAGAATTTTCATGCTTACGTGAATTCCCTATGCATATGTATTAAAATTTGATTTTCTCCTATTAATCTGTCTGTGCTAGAATAACTTAGAAAGTGGAAGAAAGGGTTTTTTTAGCCTCCACAGTTGTTATAAATATTTGTGTACAAATTTTTGTGTGAAATAAGGTTTTATTTCTCTAGGATTTAAATACCTTGGAGTGGAATTACTGGGTCATATGGGAAATATGTTTACTTTATAAGATATCATTACATTATTTTCCAGAGTAGCTGTACTATCTTTCATTCACAACAGCAATAGGTGAGAGTTCCAGATGCCCTGCATCCTTGTTAGTTTTTAATACTGTCAGAATATTTAATTTTCACCATTATAATAGGTGTTCATTGTTAACTTGTATACTTTTAAGTTTTAATTTGCATTTTCTTATTGACTAATGTCAAACATCTATACTTATTTGCAGTCCATATGTCCTCTTTGGTAAAGTGTCTGTAGAAGCCTTTCACCATAATTTAATTGGGTTGTTTATTTTCTTAATATTGGGTTTTGACAGTTCTTTTCATATTGAATCTCCTGTGTTAGCTATGTGATTTACAAATATTTCCTCCCAGTCTTTTATTTCCATTCTCTTAACAGCATATACGGATTTTTTAAAAAACAAATGTGAACTCAGCATGTGCATGCTGTTTTGTTATATGTATTTTTTCACTTAACAATGTATTTTAAATATATTTCCATGTTATTAGTTCTTCTCAACATAAATTATATTCCTGAAGTGTTACAGCTGTCAGAAGTATTAGTACTTTCAGAAAGGGTGCATCACAGTCTAGGGAGGGATGGTAGGAAAACTTCATTTCTTTCCGGCTTGGAATTGGGACCCCTGCTCAGCCCTTCTACTTGACAGCACCCAGGACCGAGGCACCTACAAGAAAGGGAGATTTTATTTTGCGCCCTGGGTGAGTTCGGATCGACCTCCGCACGTCCCGCCTGAAGCATTGCTTAGACCCTGGTGCCAGGTGACCGAGGAATACCTACAGGGGTAGACGTTTCCCTGGAGACGCCGGATCCGGAAGTACACAGTCCGTTCAGTCCCGTGGCCTTGCACGTCCCTCGCTCCTCCCACCAGTCTGGCCGCGCGAGATGACGTGTCTGAACTCTGTAGGCCGAAATCAAGAAGAGGACGCCGGGTTGGAGCTGGCTAGGTAAGGCTGTCCAGCCTTGCGCATGCGCAATCCACGCACTCCTAGACCCGGAGTGCGTTGGGAGTCCAGAAACCATTTCTGTTGCGGAATCCACTTGTCCGGGGTTTTGTTTTTGCTGAGCTCGGAGGATTGAAGAGCTGGCGGGGTTTGGAGACAAAAAGGTTGGGGATTCACTTGGACTCCCAGGTTGCTGCGGACTTAGCCTCAATGAGTAGTTGAATGGCTGCGCGCTGTCAGTCATTCCTCTTCCCTCTCTAGACGGAAGAGGTTGACTTGCCTGGAAAACCTGAGGTTTATTTCTGCTCTGGAAGTCTGCGAGTCTAAATTCTGACCCGGAGTTTCCGTGATTTGGCTCTACCAGTTCTGTAGTGCTTTCCGGTTACTTGCCCCTCTTGTCTCTTTTATGTGCCAGAAGCTGCTACAGACTCTGGGAATGTAGAGATGAGGTCCTTACTCCGTGGAGTTTACATATACATGGAGAGTGAAAAAGTAAATTAATCACGCTAACTGCAAATAGTGGTAGTGTGGCATGCCACGCGTTAAGCAGAAGAGTGGTATCGAAAGGTATTAAAAACTTTTGCCACCGAAAACTTTTCTGAAAGAAAGGGTTTATTGAGCAGTATGCTAGCCAGATAAAGGACCAAGTCCCGGGGCATGCAGTCTAAACCACCAGCAGCAGGGCTAGGTGAGGAAGACAAACATGTCTGCTGTTCCGGGATGCAAAGTGCTCTTTTATACAAACTGTTGAGGAAAAGGAAGATGTAAATTGTTTTGAAGGAATTTACATTAGCTGTAGACGAAGGGGGTGGGAGAAGGTGAAGTAGGGCTAGTTCTGGGACAGGAGATAAGTGTTTGCTCTTTGGATTAGTTGTGGACAACAGTCTGGAAGATGTATTGGAGTAGCTCCTGGTGGTAGGGTATTCTCTAAATAATTGTGGAAATAGCCACCTGGAAGTTCATTGAAAGTTTCTACATATATTCAGGAATATTATCAGCCTTGTTGGTTTCAGCTTCTTGTCTCTTCCTTCCACCCTCCAGCCTGCTGTAGTTTGATTTTGGGCATCTCAGAATTTTTTCAAAGTTGGAGCTCTTAGTGTAAACTGCCTTTACAAGCAAGAATTTTATCTTTCATTGTTCTGATTACCCTACATGTAAAACAATGGTTCCTTTTTTACAGGGTATTAGATCCCTTTGAACATTTAATGAATGGCATCAACTTTGGGGGGGGTGTGTGTGCAAATACCCACAATAAGTTAGATAAGATTGCATGGGGCTGCCCACTTTTCTGAATTGTCCTTTTATCAAACTAGCCCATTCTTCAATTCTGAGCTGAATTCCTGGTGTCGATTCCTTGGTATATGCTGGTTAAGTTGATGCACTTTTACGAAGTATTCATTGAACTATCTAGGCTCAAATTAATTGACTTAATGTCACGAAAAGCAAATTTATCCTTGAAAAATACTCAGGTAATGTACCACATACCCGCACACACACATGCACATACAAACACGGACAACACGTCACTTCAGTCGGAAAATTAACAGAAACGTAGGGATAATCATAGCGGATTTCTGTTTCTCTAGGATTACTTTCCAAACTAAGCTGTAGGGTGTGCCCATGTCTTTGCAAAGTGTCAACACTAGCTTCTATATGTCTACTCCCGTTTTTCCACCTCTTCAAGGGGTCTTGTGCGTTCTGTGCAATCACTGTCCTACTCAGGAATGCTTGGAAGCTGTCCGTGTAGACACCTCTGTGTAGCTATTTGAGCGAGGACTTAGAATTAGTTCCTCCCCATTTATTTTCTTATCCTGCTGCTAAACAGATGTTTCCCGAACTTCTTCGTGCCACCAACTCGGCTTCCATCAGCAAGTACTCTCTGGAGCACCAGCTCTTTCATACGGGTTGGCATGCTGGGAACAGAGCAGTGAGAAAACTTCAAGATATTTAAGGGAAATTGAGACAAAGCAATGAGCCTGGTGATGCCAGGCAAACGGGACTGCTCCACAGCGCCCCAAGGGAGCTCTAGATCGGAACTTGGAATAGGACGTGAACGCCGAAACGTCTCTCCCACCAACCATCAAGCCAGCCAGCTGAAAACCTGGAAAGTGGATTTTCTCCACGCTCCCTCCCGGAAACTCTTCGGGACGCTGGCGGCCGCTCTCACTGAGCATGTGCAGGCGACGTTGCGCATGCTCTGTCCAAGTCCAGTTCGGTTTCTGTTGCGGGATCCACTGTGTCTTCTAGAGCAATCGGAGTTGTCTGTCGCGGGGCCGGACTGGGCCGGACTCAGCTTGGGCGACCTTGTCGTCGTCTCTGAGACTTCCCTTCCCTCGTTCCTTTTTCACCCCTTCGACTCGTTTGCCCTTTTTCCCGAAACAGCCATCATGAGCGGGAGGCTGTCGGCGTTTTCTCCACTTCGGTGGCCGGGGTTGTTGCTCCTATCGCTACTCCTGCTGGCCGCAACCCCAGGCCCGCGTCTGGGCGCGGCTTTCTATTTGCCCGGCCTGGCACCGGTCAACTTCTGCGAAGAAGAAAAAAAGAGCGACGAGTGCAAGGTGGGTGAGGCCTGGTGGACCTCCGGGTGCACTGTCGGAAGGGGAAACTTCCCTCTTCAGGAGAGCTGGGCTTCGAGGGGAAAGGGGCGTAGCAGGGGATGGGGTTAAGTGTTTCCTGTTGCCTTAGGGCTTGTCCCGACTGTAGATCTGAGGCTCTGGAATGACCCTTGCAGAGGGTTAGATTCTGGAGGACTCTGGGCCTCAGGCTGTTATCCTGTCTAGTGGACTAGGTTGCACCAGCTGCTGTATTCGGTTTTCCTGGAACAGGGACCATGTGTATATGACGCTCCCCTGGAGTTGGATGCCTGCATGTCAGCAGTAGGCGTCCACGAGTCAGAGTGTACGCTCACAGCCCTGTGTCACGCACTCCCAGAGAGTGGTCAACCAGCTCTTCCAGTAACTTTTTGCTCCGTTGCTTCTTGTTTTATTCTACTTTACGAGAACTCTTCGTTGGTGATGAGAGCTTGTTCTTTCTCGAACGTTGATATTTTAAATCCATGATTAGCAGCTGGTTCCTTAATTGTGGAATATAACACCCTGGACCGCGTAAACTGCATTAATTAAGACTTGCTGTAATGGTTGAAACAGTTAATTTCTATTTTTTAAGTGTAAAAAAATTTTAATATACAAAAAATATATAAGATCCCATTATTTAGTTTCACTGAGATTGTTTTAAACACTGAAAAGGAGCGGAGGACAGGAGAAGCTGGCGTTTTCTTCCTAGAGCAAGTCTTGAAAACACAGATCTCTTAAGACCATCACTGTCAAAGTTTTTTTCAGTGTAACTGCTAGCAAAAGAGACATAAGTAAAAGTGAACGCCTTTTAGATTATTTGGCATAGGGCATAACGATATACATACATAATTGTTCTAAATTGGTAACACTTAACATTTTGGGCTTGAGGATCTCTTTGAAACCATTAATAAATTTAATGATCCAAATAATCATTTAGCAAACTTGTACGATCTGTAAGGTTTATTTACTAACTTTGATTTTTTTTAAGCTATTTATTTTATTACTGCCAGCTTGTATGTAGCTGTTAATATTGAGCTGATTTTAGGGAATTAAAGAAGCTATTAAATTTTTCATAGCATTTTACAGTTTCTGTTTAACAACTTGGATGTCTGAAAATGTCTAAGGATCTTTAAGGTTTACTCAAGTGTGTGAAACCGTAGCTTTCACACTTTGTAGTGCAAAAGCTTTGACTCTGAGAATTCTGACTGAAAGAATATAGTGCTTCCAATGGAAAGGCAGAATTAGCTCCCCAAGCACACTGGTTTTTCCATTAAATATTTTAGTAATCAGCCTTTAAAACCTAGTATGTGATCTTTAAATTAAATTTAATAACAATTGTGAACTGTATTCTTAGTGCTTCAGAGACAAAAAACGTATCTCTGTCTTCTAGGAACCTCAAAGTAAAGGACATATGTTTATGAACAGATTATTGAAATCTGATATTATTGAAGATGTATGTCCAAAGTGCTCTAAAACAGAAATGAAACATTTGTGGATTGGAGTCTTAAGGGAAAGCTACAGGAGGAAGTGACATTTGAGATGAACTTATGAAAATGATTAAGTGAAATTTACAGGTGGTCTGCCAGTTAGATGATTTTTGTTTTCTCAACAGGTCCTTCTTTAAGTAGCTACTTTTTGGTTGACTTTTGGCTAATTTCAGAGTCCTTTGGATTTTTAATTTTCAAAAGTACAGGGATAAAAACAGGCAAGGCACATTATTTTTCTGAGATGTTTGGATTTCATCTTTGTTGCCAGTTGCTTTCATGTCTTGGTCAATGGAAACAACTCTTTGATGAGAAGAAAGATGTACTTTTAGCAGTTTTTTTCCCCTACAATTTGACTAATTGGTACAGGGAGTCTGAGGTGAACTTCAGCATTTCTTCTCTTTGCCGCTCAAAGAATAAACAGTTTAATCAGTAAACAGTTTAAAATTTCACTGCTTCAATCAGTGTATTAACAATAATTTTTTCATCCATTCTGTATTTGTTGACAACAGTCTTGTTTACATTATTCACAAAAGCTGAAGGGACGTATTTTAAAAATTAAAAATGGGAGTTGTGAAATGGAAATAATTATTTCCAGAAGATGCTGTTAGAGTACAGAATCAAGAGTTGGATGAATTGCAAGTGATTGATAGCTTCCATCAGTTTTTCCATCAGTAACATGGAGGTAATAATACATGCTTATTATATGCATTTCTCAGAGAAAAGTGCAGTACTTATTATCTTTGTGATATAAAATATTCGTAAGTATAGAGATGAAACAAGGATGTATGTCTTCAACATAAATGTAGTTTATATAGTTTTGTCTTTGTATGTACTGTAAAGTTCATGTCCTGAATTTAGCTCATCATGTATGTTGAAAGAGAGTCAAAAGAACCCTGAAGATTTGGTCATCTTTTCCTTTCAAAATATTTTATGTTCAATTTAGCAGCAGAGAAACAAATTTAGTGAGCATGAAATTCTATTTATATTGTCTGACTTCCGATTTATGATCTTTATTAGCATTCATAAATGCTTTGACGGTGTTCTGTGGCTTACTTTTTTTTCTTTTAGCTTGCTAACATTACATGTACATACATTTGAATAGTGGACATTCTTAATGGTTTTTATTGACTATGTAGTATTCTATTCTATTACTGTACTTTGGGTTGCTTAACCATTTCTTGCTTGTAGAGCATTTAGATTGCTCCCAGTTTTTCTCTATTATAAATAGCTTTCCTAGAGTATATTAAGCAGGAATTACTTGCATATTCCTAAATATAAAATTACTAGGTCAAAGACAAGAGGCAATTTGATAGCTCTATTTAATATTACCACGGTTCTTTTAAGAAAGATAGTTTTGATTTACAATGCCATTAGCTAAATGATTCTGTGTCTCCACAATATTTTAAAATTTTTATTTATCAATTTAATAGCTATGTGATGGTACCTAAAACATCTTTTAAATATTCTACTTTTTAAAAAGATTTTATTTCTTTTTAAAGAGAGGGGAAGGGAAGGAGAAAGAGATGGAGAGAAAAATCAATGTGATAAACATTGATTGATTGTCTCTTGTATGTGTCCTGACTGGGCCAAGCCTGCAACCCAGGTATGTGCCCTGACTGGGAATCCAACTGGTGAACTTAGGCTTTGTGGAACGATGCCTAGCCAACTGAGTCACACTGGTCAGGGCCTAAAATGTTTTTTAATGCTGCGTTCCTTTCATTGCTATTGAGGTTTCTCTGCCTTTTCATTGTTTTCTTTCATTGGGATGGCCAAAAGTCCATTCAGTTTTTTTCTATAAAAGAGAAGACTTTTTTCATTTTCACCAATAACTTTATTGATTTGGATATTTTGAGTATATCAGCTGTCTCCCACATGGTATAATGTTGGTGGTTCTCAATGTCTCTATTTGATCACCATCAGCTTCAACTGGTCTACCTGACTGTGGAGTGAGAAATCTCCAGCAGGAAACTTCGCAGACCACTTTTGACACATTTAATCAGTCACAGCACCTTCTTGATACACTGCACAAATTCTTTTTATTGTGTTTCGGTTGCATTTTTAACCTTTCTTGAAATAATAGAGCGTAATATGCCAAAAATATTGCTTATTTTCTTCCACCTTCAATATTAAAATGGCTACACAAAAATTCACCAATTTTGATGTTTTTTAAAAGTACATGCTGATATGACAGCTGTCACAATACAGTATAACAAAATTGTTTCCAATGAAGTTACAGACAACTGAGTGCTACTAGAGCCATCTTAGGAAAAAAACAAATGAACATTTTGGCCAACCCAGTATTTGCCTCATTTTGTTAGTTTTTGAAACCAGAGCTATAAAGGATTGAACCATGGTATTACTTTCCTCTAGGATCCATTTTACTTCCTTAAATTTACAGGACAATAAGTTGAATGCAATAGGTAGAATAAAGTGCTGATTAGAAGTGAATAGATCTTCACAGAGTAAAATTTGCAGTTCTACTCTACTTTGTAAAAGTTTTGGCTATTTCATTCAGCTGCTACATGCTATTTATCTTTCAATTGAGTCTTAAGTGTGCCAGGTGACATTCTGATAGCTAATAGCTGAAGATTAGTGAGCAGTTCACTGTCGCTGCTTTTAACTTTGAAGTAATTATTGGCTTGTCAACATGAATTCATATCTAACAACTAAACTCTCCAAACATCTGCCACTCTTTTACTATTTGATGTACAGAGCATATTCTTAGATGAAAGATTGTTTTCTTCCTTGTCTAGTAAGAAAAAGAGCTAAATATACTCACTGATAGTTTTTTAAAGGGAAGGCTTAAATGAATTAGTAACTTTTTGATAAAAAGAAAACTTAATCAGAAGCATACTTTTTAAAAAATCCTAACCCAAGGTTGTGTTTTTTGATTTTTAGAGAGAAAAGAAGGGAGAGGGAGTGGCAGGGGTCAGGGCAAGCAGAAGAGAGAGGAACATCAGTATGAGAGAAAAACATTGACCTGTTGCCTCCCAAATGCACCCCAACTGGGGATCACACCCGCAACCTAGTTATGTGCCCTGACTGGGAAATCGAACCTGCAACCTTTTGGCATATGGGATGATGCTCCAACCAACTGAGCAACCTGGCCAGGGCCAGAAGCGTACTTTTGGTCTTCCTTTCTTGAAAGATTTTTTAAAGAAGCTTTTAATAAATGATATGTCTGTTGTTTTGTGAGCAGTTGCCTATAAATAAGGAGTAAGTCAAATTTAAGAAAATAGTTCTAAATGTTGCTTTGAACTGACCCAAGTATGAATGATATCTACCTGTTTTAATTTGACCATAGAAATAGTTTGAAGATTTTGAAATACTTAAAGAAAATATAAGAATTGACATATATTTAGTTAGGTATAAAATGACATTAATATAATAATATAATATCAGCATAATTGATATATTGATATTTAGTTTCATGTTCTCATAGTTTTCTCTGAAATAATAGCATTGATTCTTAGCCTCTGGAAACTAACTGTGTAGGAGTTACTGATATTGTTTCAAATATGAAATCTGGCATTGGAAAGAGTGGCTCTCACTATGATAAATTCACATTCCAACAGTTTTCCTTCCTGTTGACAAAAATATGTGGAGTTGAGTTAGAAAGTTTGCTTTCACAAGTAAAAATTTTGAATAAAATTATTTTAAAACTGTGACTATTCATTATGGGTCTGAGAGCTAGGACTGGGAATACAGGCGCCGTCACTATAGATAAAATAATGTCCTGCTGCCTTTGGCTCTCTACAAAGAAAAGCCCCTCCAAAGGTATATGCTTGAACATCTGAAACAAAACTATAAATATGTGTTCCTCACCCAACACCTAGATACAAGTAGGTTGTAAATACTGGTCCCTGCTGTAGTCTTAGATCCCACTTCCTATTCTTTGCAATTTTCTATCAGTATCCTCTCAGTAAGTGTTGTGGTTCGTTGTAGCCACTTTAAGTATGTTCTACAAGATGATTCTCTATTGCTATTACAATTAACTAAGTATCTGTGAAAGGCTGTGGAGGAAATTTGTGAATTTTTTCTTTGCTCTTGTTATTTCTCAACTTTCAAATCTATTTATTGCCTTTTGCTAATAGTAATAATGATATCATTAATCCTCAGAACAACCCTGCGATTTTTAGATGGGGAAACTGAAGCTGAATAAAACATAGTAACCCTCCCAATAATATATAGCTAGTAAGTAGTGAAGCCAAGGTGCAAATCCAGGAGTCTCTGAACCTGAAATCTGAGCTCTTCCTCATGTTGAGGTCCTGCTGTATCTTCCATGCTGAGTACTCTCTACTTATCCTGCCCTACTCTGGATATCCCTGGCTGCTTTTAATCCTGGACTTCCACAATTAATACAGTCAACATAAAGTTCTTTACCTATGTAATCTTTAAGTAGTCAGATTTTATATATATTCCTTTCTTCGATATAGTCTAAAATTGAAATTCTTTTTTTTCAGTGGAGTGGGGAGAAGATACTTAGTATCTAGGAGATCAGCTTCCGGGAATTGCTGGTGAGATAACTCAAAGCTCATGAACATCTGTTTGTGTATTCCACCATTTTTATTGTCTGATTTAAGATTTCCTTTCTTAAGAATTTTTGCCCCTGTAAATACTCGTAGCTGGAGCCCCAAACCAGGGAGCTACTTAAATGTTTGTGATATTCTGAAAAAAACCACCTGGAGGACTAGGAGATGTGGCTATGCCTTTCATTACTCACGTTATAAGGGAGTGCACTGATGGCACTGGGTTGGTGCAAAAGAGACTCTGCCTCTTCTAATGTGAGACTCATTGCAGGGGTGTCCAACCTGTGGCCTGTGGGCCACATGCAGCCCAGGATGGCTGTGAATGCGGCCCAACACAAAGTCATAAATTTACTTAAAACATTATGAGATTTTTTTTTGTGATTATATGTTGCATCAGTGTATTTAACATTTGACCCAAGGCAATTCTTCTTCCAGTGAGGTGCAGAGACGCCAAAGGTTGGATACCCCTGTAAAAAGTCCTAGACAAAGGGCACATATCCTATGTGTGACACTAAACTACATTATTTCTGTGCGTATATGCAGAAAGAAAAGGTCAAGAAGCATAGGACAAGAAGCCGCTCCCAAAAGGAGATAAGAAAGGAGTTACACTCCATTCCTGAAAAAATACACAATTCCTTCTGGCCAGCCCTCAGTCATGGGAGGGAGAAGGGTCCTGTCCATTGACCCCACACTCCACCCAACATTGCGCTTCCACCTCACATTCTTCACATTAATTCTGGTAGGGGACCTGTGTGGTAAGCATGTTGGCACTTTACATCCACATACCACAGATACAGTAAAGGCTATACTTTAAGACTAAAAGTGGAAAACAAGTCAAAGAGACTCAGGAGGAAGGAATTCTACCGATAGTCTGTAGCAGTCAATACCATAGTATTCTTGCACAGGGTTGCTGGCATCGACCCCATGAGTTGCACGCTTTCATTTGTAGTCCTGTTTCTGTGTTCAATACATATGGGTATGGACTGTCATACTTCTACCTGTCTAGCTGACAGCCACCCCACACCATTCCTAACTGTATATGTGAGCTATGGCTTGGTGCAGTTAGTCTGCTTTCTCACGATGGAAAACACCTTCTGGTGCATCTGTTTGAAGATGGGGCAGAAGCCTTCCAGCCTTGCAGCCAAGGTTCACAGGGTTCACAGGGTGAATCCACCATGGCAGGGGCCCCAGTCAGGAACTCTGTGCAGACCCAGTAGTCTGAGTGGTGGTTCTGAGCAGCCAGTATTCCCGCCCATTGTGGGAAGGTGTTGTTTCTGCAGAATCCAACCGGAGAACCCCCAAGAACTTGACAGAGAAAGAACTCAAGGGTCAATGAATACAGCTGATCATAAACCAGTTTCTGAGTCTGTAAGAGTGTCAGATGAGAAGGCTTTTGCTGGAATGAAATTAAGTAGTGACAGTGTGATAATCCTCTTTATCTGTAGTTTAAATGTGATATTGACAGGTGCTCAGGTAAATTCTATATGGTTGATACTGCATCAGTGTTCTCAGTAATTCCAAATCAAAGGATGAAGGGAAAAAAATGAAACATTAGTGTGAAAGAAAACTGGAGAAATTCAGGATCCAGTCTAGTTTATAGGTGAGAAATAAAATTTTACAGACATTTCACTGAATTAGAGTCTACTTTCCATAATTGTGCATAATAGATTTTTTGAAACATAATTTTTCCCCTAAAATCACCCTCATTTTTATTAAAGAGCCACATCAAGACCAATTCATTTACTATATTAAGTCCGGTTTCAATTTAGCCTGATTATTTGCATAAACACAGTAGGCATAGCAATCAATCATATAGGCTTTCTTAAATCTACTTTGAGGGCATGTTTTAAGGAATTCCTAGATTGAGTTTTAATCAGCCCCTGAGGGCAGGGAAGCCAAGTCACACAGTTGCCATCAGGCTTTTCCTGCAGTACCTGCAGATTTGGTTGAGTTTCTCAAGTTCTTGAAGTCCCCAAAATAACGTTGAGGTTCTTCCCACGCCATCTTTCAGGAAAGTAACCCTCCCTCCTTACCTGGAAAGACTGCCTTGGATTACATGACAAAGCAAGGTACCAGCCCATTTCTCCAAAGGGCTTTAATTGGCTTCAAAGTCTATCTTAATTCCATATAGCTTTCTGATGGCATCCAGAGTCCAGGCAAAACTCCTTTGACAGTGTTATTCCAGACAAAGACTTAGTTGTTAAAATCACAATTGGAAACTGGCTTTATATGTCCTGTTATGAAGAAATCAGATTCCTGTTGGATTTATGCAAACAAACATATTGCTATGGAAAGAATAATACTCATTGAGAGCTTCCAAATTCCAGAGGGATCAGATAGGGAGAAATATGTGAATGCCTTGATACCATGTATGAAAATATACTTTATCAGCCCTGGCTGATGTAGCTCAGTGGATCGAGTGCAGGCTGCAAACCAAAGGGTCGCCAGTTCGATTCTCAGTCAGGGCACAACCTGGGTTGCGGGCCAGGTCCCCAGTAGGGGCCACATGAGAGGCAACCACACATTAATGTTTCTGTTTCTCTTTCTCTCTCCCTTCCCCTCTGTCCAAAAATAAATAAATAAAATCTAAAAAAAAAGTATACTTTATCACATTGCTTTAAGAAACAAAGTTTTCTTATGTCTGAAAAACAAATGATTAAAAATTAGCAGTATTTTTCAACAAAAATTACAAAAGCCACAATTATCTTCAGTTTATTAGGTCCCATAATTTCTGTTCCTGTAATCCTGATCATCTGCAAGCATCTCTATAAATCCAGTCGTTTCACAGAGCTCCAGCAATCTTTACTCAGTTCAAAGGTAAGATCCAAAATCCATTCTCAGAAATATGCAGTTGTCCAAAACAAGTCAGAGTCCTCTCCATGGACCCCTCCCAAGGCATATTTTTACAAGTTCATTGGAACAAAATGATGACTTTTAATAAATGACAAGACTTAAAATGACATGGTTACAAAGGTGAGTACAATGCAATTGACAAAGGAATTTGCTTTCATGCAACATTTTAAGATGACTAAAATTAAAAATGAAAGTATATCAGAACTCATATAATCTCTAGAACATCTACTTTAATAATAAAAATATGTGTGTACAAATAGGATATACTTATTATTTCTTTACTTGATAAAGCTTCCCATGTACTTTAAGCACATTAAATAGGCCTAATTAGTTCCAAAACTTCTCTTTTATAAAAGAAGGAGAACAAATCCACAAAGTATTCCAGGGGCTCACTGGAATAACCTAAAGTCATTTCTCGATTAAAAAGTCTCTTAAGATTTGAACTTTAGGAAGGCTGTCAAACTTAACCAAAAGATTATAACATTAACTTTTTGTAAAACAACACATTTTTATGGTAATAACTTTAAAAGACAGTAATAAACTTAAAACCGGTTTTCACATCAATTAATTTATGCAGAGCACAGGATCCTGTTTAATTTATGTGTTTACTTTCTTTAGGCCAATAAAATACTGCACCCTAATGCCATCAGGAGGAAGAAAACATACCGCATGTAATACACAGACAAACATATCACATGAAGACCGCACACATAAAGACTGAACACATAAAAACTATATGCCAAATTTGACTTAATAGTTTGGTTAGAGAAAGCAGAAGATATTCTCATCTGCTTGCCTTTTTGTTTCTTTCCTCTGCACCATCCTTCTGCAGCTTTCCTTTTCCCTTTTAGTTTTCTCTTTTAACCCATCCAGAAATCAGGGCACCTACTTTTAATTCTACTTACTTCACAATATATTGCCATAATTTACATCTTTTATGACTAAAGCCATATATTTTCCCTAACTTAAACATAAGTAATTACCATTCTTTAGATTGACGAATTCATGAATACATTTCCTAAATCGTACTGTTTACTAGACCTTCAGTAAAACAATTCTAATTAGTCTAAATGTGACCTATGCCTCTCCTTTCCAAAGCAAAAACAAAAATAAAATCTAAAGCAAAGGCAGAATTTCAAGAAGGAAGTAGGACTAGCCTTAGAACCATATCTCCTTATTTTTTTCTAACTTAAGCTCACCCTCTAACTGCCTCTAACTTGCTTCAGCTGCTTCCTTTTCCCCCACACAGGTCCTCTGCAAGGCTTGTGGGAGTGTTGGGGCCATCCCCCCAATACTGGTGCACTATCCCAGGATTATCCCAGCTATTTCCAGGTTTACCCCTTGGCCTCCCCCATTTGTCATATTATCACATGTGGTATACTTGACAGGGATATTTTCTGGAATATCCTGTTTGTGAGGCCAGTTGTAGTGGAAAAGCCCTGAACTAGGAGCTGCTTAAGTGTTTGCAGTATTCTGAAAAAACCACCTGGAGGGCTAGCAGATGTGGACATGCCATTTATCACTCACATTACAGGGGAGTGCAGAGAGGGCAGTGGGTCAGCAAGAGAGGCCACGCCTTCTCCAGTCTGAGGCTTGTTATAAGGGGTCCCATACAAAGGAGGCACATGTATGCAGGACTCTAAAACCACTACCTCAGTGTGTAGCTGCAGAAAGAAGCCGTCACAGGACAAGAAACTGCTTCCAAAAGGAGACAAGGAAGGAGTTACAATCTGTTCCCAAAACAATAGACACTTCTGGCCAGCCTTTGGTCAGGGGAGGGACAAGGGCCTTGTCCATTGACCCCAGAAAAATTCTTCAGCATTTAACAGTGAAAGCTTTTATAGTTTTTTTTGTGGCTCTACCTTGGTATCTCAAACCCTTTTGTCACTTGTCACTTGCTTTGATCTGTGTACAAAGTCAAATTTCTTCATAGATTTCTTTCTACCTTGAAAACCAATTGTAGGTGAGGGATGGAGGAGATGTAATGGCAGTCAGGTAAGGTGTAATAAAAGCAGAAACAAAAGGAACAAGGAAATTGGAAAAAATGCAGTCCTGTGGCATGGACCATGTGTCTTAAGGCAATAAAATAGAGTGTAGTCGTGACCAAAGCTGGGGTCAGATGTAAAATGGACAGATTAGAACTAGAAATAAAATTGTGCTTTTGGAAGGAGAAGGATTTAGAAGGGAGACCATAGAACTCTAAATTAAATTAAACTTTATTAAAAAGTTCTTACAGTGGGTTTTAATCTGTCTAAGTCTTTCTTTAGAATTTACAGTCTTGATTTAGGATTTTTCTGTAATGTTCTTAAAATGTTTAACATTGTAAGAACTTTTTGTGCTTGTAATTACTCATTTTGGGCCATTTTGAAAGTAGGATTGTGCTCTAAGTAACACATGCTCTTTCATGTTATGTCAGTAATAGTTTGGAGTAGGCCCTCTCTCTGCTTAAGGCAAATTTCCGGAAGGAGATACAGTCATTGAACTTTTAGATGAGTGATAAGGAAATTTAGAGAAGAAAGTGACCTTAAGGTTAATCAGATATTGTCCTCTGGTAGCATATTGCTATTTTAATGATAAGAATTCACGAATCCCATTTAATGAATTAAATCCCATTGAGATTCATTGTTTGCCCCAAGACTCTATAAGTGGCTTTGTTACTCTTTATTTTACTTTCATGAATGTATGCCTTATTTCCCCATCTGGATTATGAATTTTTTGAAGGCAAGTATTGATGTATTTTATATCATATTACTCACAATGTCTAGTACAGAATATTGTGGGTATGAAATAAATATGTTGACTGAATTTCTTCTGGTTTTTCAGGATTTGTTAATGTTCTTCAGTTTTCATATATACTACAAATTCTACAATTTTCCCTTATTTAATACTTTAAAAAAAAATTCTCACCTGAGGTTATGTTTTTATTGATTTTAGAAAGAGAGGAAGAAAAAGAGAGGGAAATATCGATGTGAGAGAGAAACATTGATGTGAGAGAGAAACATCCATCTATTGCCTCCTGCATGGGCCCCAACTGGGAACTGAACCTGCAAACTTTTGAGGTACAGGATGATGCTCCAACCAACTGAGCCACCCGGCCAGGGCTATTTAATACTACTTTTGAGGTCATCTTCCCTGCCTTTTTTATTTATTGATTGATTGAAAGAGCAAGCGAAACATCGATTGGTTGTTCCCCTTATTTGTGCATTCATTGGTTGATTCTTGTGTGTGCCCTGACCAGGGATCGAACCTGCAACCTCGGCGTATCAGGACAATGCTCTAACCAAGCTACACACACCTTGGTGTATCAGGACAATGCTGTAAACAACTGAACTACGTAGCCAGGGAATCTTCCCTGATTCTTGAACATTTTTCCACACTATATTCTTTTGTATTTATTTCATACTGCTTTGACTTGGCTTCCATTGCTTGATAATGAGACTGAAAGTTGGCTCTCAACTTTAAAGCCTTTTCTTTTTCCAACTCTTAATTGTGACAATTTTCAAAATTCCAGAAAGTTGAAAGAATAGTATAATGATCATCTGTATATTCATCTAGACTGCTAGGGCCAAGAGTTGTTTATGTTTTTCCCTACTTGTTTTATCTGTGTGTATATTTATATTTTTTAGGGGTAAATTTCATGATGTGCTTTGCCCTTCATCAAAAACACAAACTCATTAGCACCTCATTTCCTTTCTGTCAATTTTTTTTTAATCCTTGCCCATGGATAGGTTTATTGATTTTAGAGAGGGAAGGGGGGAGAGAGAAAGAGAAACATCTATGTGAGAAACATCAGAAACATCAACAGGTTGCCTTCCATATGCACCCCCACTGGAGATCAAACCCGCAACCTCTTGGTGTATAGGATGATGCTCCAGTCAACTGAACCACCCACCCAGGGCATTTCAGTTTTTGACATTTGTTCTACTGCCATATTATGAGGATTCACATTCTTATAATACTTCTGAAATGTTCTTGTTTCACTGTAAGGATCAATATTTAAAATAGAGTATTGTAAATGTGGCATATTTACAGACATTGTAATTCAATCTGTTTTATGTTAAAAGTATTCTTTTTAAACTATGTTTCTTAGCATGTTTTAAGTGAAGTTATAATTATTAAATTTTCAGATTTTTACAGTGTAAAAAGGAAGAATGAACAAAAGTGCTACAAAAATAGCCAAGATGAACTGAATATCAAAGGTGTGTTTTGAGTAGTTCACTAAACAACAGAGAAAGGCCCATAATTTAGTGGTGAAATTTATGATAGATTAACTTTCCTGTAAAAGTAAGTGTGGAAAAGTGTCAGAATTCTGAGACAAGAAGGAAGAAAAGTAGAGGACTGAGGGCAACAGACATTAAAAGTGATGGAAGCAACAGTTGAGGTTTTTTTTTTTTTTTTGAGGCAGCAGTCCAGTTTTTTAACTTATTTGTCTTAAAGTAGAGCAAAACATTGTTATGAGACTTGTGCTTGATGATTATATTCCCCTTTCCTAGACTTATAGCAAAGAAGATGAATAGTCATAAATGGTACATCAAAAAGAATACTGTCCTGTGTCCTTTAATAGGAGAAGAGAGTGGGCCTCTTACAGAAACCCTCAAGGCTAACCTTATACTAATAAGTACTCAGATTCAGGAATGTCTAATTTTTCTAAAATAATAGGTAATAATAGCTACACTTACCTAGCCATTTAAATTATACTGATTGTGCCCTGGCTGCTGTAGCTTAGTGGATTGAGCGCAGGCCTCTGAACCAAATGATCCTGGTTCAATTCCCAGTCAGGGCACATGGCTGGGTTGCAGGCCAGTTCCCGGCAAGGGACGCATGAGAGGCAACCATACATTGATATTTCTCTCCCTCGCGCTCTCTCTCTCCTTCCCTTCCCCTCTAAAGATAAATAAATTTTTAAAAAATGTTTAAAAAAAGTCTTAAAAACAATAAATTATACTAATTGTGTACCAACTGTAGCCAGCTTCTGTGTTGTTTGCTATTTTAGTATTACCTTATTCTTTCATCATACTCAAAAATTATTACTTGTTTAGGAGCTCATATTTATTAAGAATAGACGTAGGATTTGAGATGAACCCAACTGTCTGACGTAATGCTGCCTTCAAACTGAAGTTGTGTTCTATGTTCATGTGCTGTATGTTAAAATTAATTTTGTTTATTGGTGAAAGTTTTGTGAGAGTTGCTTTTTTTTTTATTTTGCTTTTTGGAAAAATTTGCGGATAGCCCTTGATGGCTTGTAAACATCCTTATAAATCACAAAGCAAGGCTAAAACGTGCTTGTTAGGTGGCCTTAGCACCTTTGTTTTAGGAGTTGAAGTTGAAACTACTTTACCAGATGAAGAAAAGTTGATAGATAAGGTAAATTTAATGGGGATTTAAAACTAGATAAAATGCCAAGAAGATGGCTAAAACTAATATGTTCAAATTGGAAAATAGGGAGGGAAAGGGGTATAGGAGCCTTTGGGCTATAGACTAAAATGGAGTTAGTGTGATAATCTGTTAAAGTGATAGTAAATTATATAAAGGAAAGATTAGATGGTTTCTGGAACAGAAATTTTCCTGGTGTATAGAAGTTATTCAGAGACTTGCAGTAGATATAGAGGGAGCTGGTGAGTTTGATTTCTGAGGTTTTGACAAGATTTTTTTTTTTTTTTTTTTTAAGGTTAAGTTGGAATTTACAGTGGTTTGGGTTAGCTTACACGCAATGTCAAGTACTGAATAAATCCATGGGGGAAAACAGACTTCCAGGACAGGTGCTTGAGTCTAACTTGGATATTAAATTCAGTAGAGAATGAAAGCGAAATGTTTCATAGTGTTAAGCTCCTGTGTGTAATGCATGGTAAAGCCCAGGGAATATATGTCCAGAAATTCTCTTAAAGTTACATGAGAGCACAGTCAATAAGTTAGTTTTGTCATGGACAAGTTAAGAAAGTATGTTTAAGGAAAAACAACAATTATATTTTTGAGATGATGAGCTCTAAGCTATTGCTTAGATTGGGTTGACCAAAAAATTTGTGCAAATTTAGAGTAAGACTTTTTTTTTGTAAAATTTTTAACAGATTCTATTTATTTATTTTTAGAGAGAGGGGAAGGGAAGGAGAAAGAAAGGGAGAGAAACATCAATGTATGGTTGCCTCTCACACACCCCCTACTAGGGATCTGGCCCCAAGCCAGGCATGTGCCCTAACTGGGAATTGAACCTGCAACCCTTTGGTTTGCAGGCTGGCACTCAATCCGTTGAGCCACACCAGCCAGGTAGAGTGAAAGTCTTTTCTTTAAAGTACATTTTATTTATTATACTATTATAGTTGTCCCAATTTTTCTCCCATTGCCTACCTCTGCCTGGTATCTCCCTTCCCTCCAGCAATGCTCTGCCCACCTTAGTTCATATTCATGGGTTGTACATATAAGTTCTTTGGCTTCTCCATTTCCTATGCTCTTAACATCCTCCTGTCTACTTTTTTAAAATTATATTTTATTGATTATGCTATTACAGTTGTCCCATTTCTCCCCCATCATTCCCCTCCACCCTGCACACCCCCTCCCACCCACATTCCCCCCCTTTAGTTCATGTCCATGTGTCATAAGTTCTTGAGCTTCTACATTTCCCACACTATTCTTGCCCTCCCCGTCTATTTTCTACCTACCATCTATGCTACTTGTTCTATGTACCTTGTCCCCCTCTCTCCTCTTCCCACTCCCCTATTGCTAACCCTCCATGTGATCTCCATTTCTGTGTTTCTGCTCCTGTTGTGGTGGTTTGCTTAGTTGGCTTTTGTTTTAGGTCTGGTTGTTAATACCTGTGAGTTCACTGTCTTTTTACTGTTCATATTTTTTATCTTCTTTTTCTTAGATAAGTCCCTTTAACATTTCATATAATAAGGGCTTGGTGATGAGGAACTCCTTGAACTTGACCTTATCTGAGAAGCGCTTTACCTGCCCTTCCATTCCAAATGACAGCTTCGCTGGATAGAGCAATCTTGGATGTAGGTCCTTGCCTTTCATGACTTGGAATACTTCTTTCCAGTCCCTTCTTGCCTGCAAAGTTTCTTTTCAGAAATCAGCTTATAGTCTTACAAGAACTCCTTTGTAGGTAACTCTTTCCTTTTTTCTTGCTGTTTTTAAGATTCTCTGTCTTTAACCTTTGATATTTAAATTATGATGTGCCTTGCTGTGTTCTCTTTGAGTCCAACTTGTTTGGGGCTCTC
>PVKU01006915.1:0-95609 GCA_004027475.1 Anoura caudifer
ATCCTTTTGGTCAATCCCTCCATTCTTTCACCTCCTTCCCCACAACTAGCTGTCATCCTAGGAGTTACTTTTTAAAACTCAGCATTTGTCTCTTGAACTTTCCCTTCTTTTTTAAATATTCTTTTCATTTTTTTCTGTTCAGGTCATTATTATTATTATTTCCTTCCTGGTTTCCTTTTCTTGAGTCTCTAAGTTGGATCATTAGATCACCTAATTGGATCCAAATGCAGGGTTTTGTTTTTGTTTTTTTTTTTTTTTTTCCTGGCATCTCATCCTTTTTTCTTTCTTTTTATTGTTGACATTACTCTGAAACTTCTTATATGCATAACTACTCCAGCTCCTGTTGTCTTCCCTTCAAATTCTAGCTGTTTCATCCTTTTCAACTTTAATATGTTCTTTCTCAACTCAGTCATCTTCCCATGCTTCAGTTGGGACCTCCTGCCTGCACCACGGTCTATAAGTGTCTCCAAGCAGAAAGCTGGGATGATAAAAGAGCTTCTGTCTATTATTTCCTCTACCTGATACACAATTGTTTCATACCTTTGGTCTATCTTGTTTTTGCTTGTACTGGGAAGGGAAATTATCCACAATGAATCTCTCATAAAGAGAGGTCACTCTAAATAGTATTTGAGAAATCATTGAGATTGAGAGTTGCCAAAAGAAAAGATGGGGCAAATGTCTATATTTTTAAATGTGGGTTTTAGGTATGTCTCAGGGATGATATACTTCTTAGCTTTGTTGTAATTCACATGAAAATATTTAATCATGGCACTTTTAACTGATAGTTAATAGAGAAAAAAGACAGATGATCATTAAAATCATTTCACTAAGAATAAATCAAAGTAACTCATTTAATTTTACACTAAGGTTACTAGATTTGTTATCTATATATCCTATACTTGTATCAGAGTTTGATAAACAATATCATGCCTTGACAGTATGCTAGAACAGAACAGAGTATGATGGATTTACAGTACGGAAAAGATGTTGATTTTTCAATGTTTAGTTTTAAAACATCAGAATCTGCTATGTTGTATAGGTAGGCTAAGTGTCATGGTGGATTTGAGGTAATTATGAGAGGTTTAGATTTTCTGTTTTATGTGTAGGGACTATTTCCTGTTATATCAACAGTTTTGCTTCTATTGAAATATTCCTTCTTCAGGGTAAGTTAAAATGTGAGCTGAAACTTAACTATATCCTTTTGCACATAAAATATCACTCTATTAATATATAAAATATTCATAACTTTAAGTGCTCTACTGGTAATAGGCTACAAAAAAGAGAGCATTTTAAATTGAAGGGTTATTCATACTCGCCATGTTGCAAACAGGTTCTGAGTAAGTCTTAAACATTTCAGAGCTATTCATATTATCAAACTTCTTTGAGTCATCTGAAAACATGTTGGGAAAAAATGACACTTAGAAGCATGTATTTTGCCCATGAAGTTCTGGTTGGAAGTATTCATGACAAAAAGATCACATGAATGGCCATAAATGAAGAACAGTGAGATATACATTGTGAATTATTTATAAAAGTCTTAGGACCTTGTGAATGAGCAAGTTTCCTGGCATAAATTTTAAATGTTTGTGTATATATTTACATGTTTACATATCTATGTAGTATTTATAGTTTGTGTATATATACACACACAGCATAGCTGACTTTACTAAAAATGGGCAGTAAGATTTTATCTACTAAACAATGAGCTCAAAACTAAGGTGTACTTTGAGAGGCTTAAACACATGTATATAACACAAGTTACTAACCATGGTACTGTGGTGGGTACTTCATGAATATTTTTACTAATTGTTGCAATAACTCTTCAAACTAGATGATATTAACTACTTTTATTTTTTCACATAATGAAACAGCTCACTTAGGTGGAATGCCCAGCCCATGGTGAAGACAAGATTTGAATGTAGATTCCCCAGGCTCTGGCTGGCTGTCTACACCCTTCTGTCTCCAAATACCACAAATGTGACAGGCTTGAGTTCTGACTTTTTTAAACTGTCCATACATTTTCACAGTACGTTTCAGAGGATCTTAGTGGCTGTCATTGAAGTCTGGAGGTTTTTAATTCATTTCATTTGAATGAAGAAGAACATAACATAAATACTGCTTCTCTAGAGATTTTGAACCACTTTTTTTTTAGCTCTTACCACAGTTAAGTTGCCCAAATTTTTATTAGAGCCCTTGATGTACCTTAAACATGTGCTTTTAAATCAGTCATATAACTCAGTCATATAATGCCCAGTTCATGCTCAGATCTCTGCTTTGTATCAATTTCTGTTACCCCTTATGAAAATCATTTCAATTTTCTTTTGACTACTAAAAAAGGCTTGTAGCAATCTTTTAGAAAGTACAGAACTCTGAAGGTTATTGCAGGTCCAGTATTTCCCTTCCTTTCTCATCTTAAACTTATCATAGTAAGATGGAATCTAAAGAACTAAACGTTAGGACCCTGCTGTTTCAAATTTAAACAATAGTTTCCTGTCTTGAAACCACTGGATTCATTTCAAAACTAAGATCTTTTACAAAAATATTGTGTTGGGACTTTGATCTCTAGCTATTGTCTTTGAGAATTCTGGATTTAGATCAAACATCTTTAGTTATTATCAACTTGGTGTCCAGTGTGATTGATATTAATGGAATTTATGCTGATGAAAACACAGCCTTTTAACCATCTAGAAACTGCTGTGTATATTTTACATTTCAACGTAATTTAGGGGATAAATGTCTTTTGTGGTTCTACATAGGAGTCTTTTTTCTGAAACTATTCTTCACTAAGAGTTCCGGTGGTTACTAATATAGCCATTGGTGGATTAAAATAAGAGGTAATTTTTCTTTTTTTTTTTTTTTTTTTTGCAATGATGAGCCTTGGTTGTAATTATATGGCAATATTTTATGTTATTCAAACTGATTGTAACAATTAAAGCTTTTCAGGGTTTAAACTGTACATGATGGTATTTGCATTCCACTCTATTTTGGTACGGTTCTATGATTTAATAAATGGCTGCTCTTATTACTGATAAGTTACAGTGCACAATGTGAGGGTAACGTCTTTTATAAACCCAGCTTTGATTCTTTTGGGAAACAAGTTAGTTTTGTTTACATTGTTTCAAACTTATTTACAGGAAAATTTTCAAGGTAGTCATTATCAGTCATTTAGATTAAAGAACATATAATACAAAATTCATTATTCACCTTTATTCTTTTTACTCACTTCATTTTCTTTATAATGAGGTCTTCCCTCTGAAGTATTTAAATTTTGACTACAGTAGTTTCTCAAGTATTTTTCTTAGATTGAAAAGTACTTGCTACTACAGTCTAAATTATCAAGTATTGTGAATAATACAATAGAAATCTTGTAACTGATACTTGAACACTAGCTTGGCTGAGTGTAGGATTGTTTTGCAGTCCTATTTTCTTACTAGTCTGTGTCTAGTGTTGCTTCATCTTCTAGTCTCCAGTGTTGCAGATGAGAAATCTAACTTCAAGCTGTTTCTTCTTCCTTTATAAATTACTTTTCATTTTGCTGGGTACCTTGTGAAATTTTCTCCATGCAACTGATTATTCCTCGTGATTTTTTTTACCAATCGTTTAAATCGATACCAAAATTATATAGACTGTACATAATCAAGTAGTCAAAAGATGAAACACATTTGGGAACAATGAGGGCATTATTATTTCCTCCCCAGACGACAACTATAGCTGGGCTGCATAGAGGGCAGGGTGTTAAAGCATTGCCAGATGGTACAGAACAAATTTAGGTGAATGAAAGGTATTACCTCTCCTAAGTTAATAGATTATTTCCCTTTATAACTCTCTTCAACTAGCTGAACATTAGCTTTTTCCTCAAAACAAATGAGTACTAGTATTGAAATATCTGAGGTACCCTAAAGTTTTGGATGTCTCTGCTGCTTTGTTTGCACATGTTAAGTTTTTTTCCATGTTTCAGCATGAAATATAACAACCCTTAAATCAAACATGCAGTATATTTGCCAGGCACAAGACCTCCCTATGTCATATGGCCCTAATGTTTATTTTTACACAGTTATTTCAACAAAGTAAATTGAATATCTAACAAGGTGCCAGAATTTATGCTATGCTTGCTTTTGCTATCTCCTAAGATGAAGAAAGACCCTATGAAAATATATATCATATTGTGCTTGATATGGACTATTATAATTCAGCATTCTTATCCACAAGTTCATTCTCCTAGATATCACTGAGTGTATAAAGCTAAAATTATATTTCTCAGATTCCTCTGTGTTTAGTGTTCTGACTGTATATAGGTTTGCCAGTGAGATTTATATATTTTTGAGTTGACAGTTGAAAGAAGGCTGAGATCATTCTTATCTATTCCTGTGTCAGCTAGTAAGTTACTTCAGACATGGAAGGTGACAATGACTGGTTTCTATGTTCCAGAGTCTAATCACCTGCTCCATGAGTGTGTGGTAGTTTGGTGGTGGCTTCAGTGGCAATACCAATAGCATTTTCTTTTGTTGGTTTACAACTACAGTTATGGTGAAACCAACACCACTTACTTCTCCAGCATATCCAGTAATATGGTAAGACTTAATTATTGTTACTAAATTGATTCTTATTGAAACAAGTGGAGTAGTTTCTGTTCCTTAAACTGAATCCTGAAAGATATATATTGTGTATATTATAGAAATAATGCATGTGTGTGTAGTTTAAAATGTTTTTTATACTATATTTTCATAAGGATGCAATTTTCCAATATATGCAAAATATCTGCATGAAACAACAGCAGTTAATAAAGTGTGACAGGCAGATGGTGAGCAGGTGGTGACTTTATCTGAAAGCTAAAATTATGAAATCCTTTGATTAGTTTCTTTTTGTTTCTTAAAAGTTAATTTTTGTATATTTTACTTATTTTATTTAGTCTTCTGACACTCAGTAGATGGATGCATTGAAAAACAATAAAAACATCAAAAAAGTAGTGCAATTTTCATGAGTTCTGAGGATATAATTATGACAGGTAATAAGTAAACTAAACACAGCAAGCAGGACACTGAACTTAGGTAAGTAAATAGAATATTGTATATCTGTGAGCAAATGGTTTGTGTTGCTAGAGAGTAAAGCACATTCAACTTAGATGTAATAATTGAAATGAATATGCATGGATTCATGGAAATCAGACTACTTTTAGGAAAAGGTTTTCATTTTAGTAAGACACAAGTTAATCAAGGTATAGGTGCTATTCTGAGTAAATTAAAATAAATAAGTTTAAATATTCATTTTTTTATAAATGTGCTGTTAGTTTGAAATTTTTCAAGAATTGTGTCCTAGTAGTAATGAATTTATTCATTAGAAAAATATTGTCTCTATTTATATAATTTGCATTTTCTTTGAAAAGTTTGAAGGAAAATCTGTATGAGTTAAATAGATTTTACTACAAATATATTTAACCAAAAGCTTTATTTGTTCTTTTAAACATTTGTCCTTTACATTTCCCCAAATCTCTTTATTTTTATTTTTATTTTTATTTTTATTTTTTATTTTAATTGTTTTTCAAGTACAGCTTTCTGTCTTTTACTCCGATCCCACCCCACCGCCCCAGCCCTCCCCGCCTCCCTCCCATTTCCACCCCACCTAGTTTTTATCCATGTGTCCTTTATACTTGTTGCTGTATATATATACTTGTTCCCCTTTTCCCCTGAAATTTCCTCCCCTCCCCCCACTGGTCACTGTCCGCCTGTTCTCTATTTCAGTGTCTTTGGTTATATTTTACTTGTTTGTTTGTTTTGCTGCTTAGGTTCCTATTAAAGGTGAGATCATATGGTATTTGTTTTTCACTGCCTGGCTTATTCCGCTTAGCATAATGCTTTCCAGTTCCATCCATGCTGTTGCAAAGGGTAGGAGCACCTTCTTTCTTTCTGTTGCATAGAATTCCATTGTGTAAATGTAGTATAGTTTTTTCATCCATTCATTTACTGATGGGCACCTAGGTTGCTTCCAACACTTGGCTATTGTAAATTGTTCTGCTATTAACATTGCGGTGCACACGTTCTTTTGGATTGGTGTTTCAGGGTTCTTAGGATATAATCCTAGCAGTGGAATTGCTGGGTCAAAAGGCATATTCATTTTTACTTTTCTGAGAAAATTCCATACTGTTTTCCACGGTGGTTGTACCAGTCTACAGTCCCACCAACAGTCCACTAGGGTTCCCTTTTCTCCACAACCTCTCCAACCCTTGTTGTTTGTTGCTTTTTTATGATGGCCATTCTGAATGGTGTGAAGTGGTATCTCATTGTGGTTTTAATTTGCATCTCTCTGATAGCTAGTGATTCTGAGCATCTTTTAATGTGTCTCTAGATCCTCTTTATGTCCTCCTTGGAGAAGTGTCTGTTCAAGTCCTTTGCCCATTTTTTAATTGGGTTGCTTGTCTTCTTAGAGTGGAGTTGTGTAAGTTCTTTAAATATTTTGGAGATTAAACCCTTGTCTGAGGTATCATTGGCAAATATGTTTTCCCATATGGTTGGTTCTCTTTTCAGAGTATTTTAATACTACTTTCTTTATTAGCTGTGTAGAAGCTTTTTATTTTGATGAGATCCAATTTGTTTATTCTTTCCTTTATGTCCCTTGTTCTAGGGGACATATCAGTGAAAATGTTGCTGTGTGACATATCTGAGATTTTCCTGCCTATGTTCTCCTCTGGGACTTCAATGGTGTCACAGCTTATACTTAAATCTTTTATCCACCTTGAATTTATTTTTGTGTATGTTATAAGTTGGTGCTCGAGTTTCATTTTTTTGCATGTAGCTGTCCAGCTCTCCCAACACCATTTGTTGAAAAGGCTCTTTTTACTCCGTTTTATGCTGCTGCCCCCTTGGTCAAATATTAATTGACTGTAGAGACTTGTGTTTATTTCTGGACTCTCTGTTCTGTTCCATTGGTCTGTGTGCCTACTTTTATGCCAGTACCAGGCTGTTTTGATTACAGTGGCCTTGTAATACAGTTTGGTATCAGGTATTGTGATCCTTCCTCCTTTGCTCTTCTTTCTCAAAATTGCAGCAGCTATTCAGGGTCATTTATGGTTCCATATAAATTTCTGAAGTGTTTGTTCTATGTCTGTGAAATATGCCATTGGTACTTTAATAGGTATTGGATTGAATCTGTAAATTGCTTTGGGTAGTATGGACATTTTGATGATATTAATTCTTCTGATTCATGAACATGGTATATGTTTCCATTTGTTTGTGTCTTCCTTGATTTCTTTCTTCAGTGTTGTGTAGTTTTCTGAGTACAGGTCTTTAATCTCTTTAATGCCATAATAAACATTATGGAGACATTCACATTTACTCTGCTGTGAAATATCGGTTTAGCTGATGTATATGATGAAAATTCAGCCTTACACAGATATGCAATTAGAAAATAAAATATTTTAATGCCTTATCAAATAACTGTGTATATCTTCTTTGATACTCTAGCAAAACTCATCAAGTAGAAGTTTCTTAAAGATTGGTTGCCGTGCACGACCCTTTGAAAGGACAAGCCATGGCTCAGCTGCAGTGAGTTATTGCCATAGAGGAATGCAGGCTCCACGTGCTCAATGTTCTAATTATTCAGGAGAAACCAGCAACCTGAGGGGAAGGCTTTACAGGCAGACTAATGGATATTAATGTGACAGACTATGAAAAGTTCTCTTTTTCAGTTTCAGATTATACATTGAAACTAAACATTTATCTATAGTTGAAGGACCAAATAAATGAAAATGAGATGATAACTTCATAATTCATTTGATCTCATCAAAAGCACATGTGGATATATTGACCAACTTACACCATGACTATTTTACTGTGAATTTCTTAACAATGAAATTTGAAACCATATTATTTAATGAGCCCTCATACTCATAAGCATATCTAGAAAATAAAAAATGGGAATGTACTGTTTCAGTTGATAATTAATTTTAATTGAACTTATTCCCCCAATAGATACTTTCAGATATTGGCATTTCAACAACTTATTAAAGTTGTAGACATTCAATCTCTCATTTATAATTTAGTTCAAAAATTGATTTTAAAAATTTTAGTTTTCACAATTCTGATAATTGTATTAAAATGTCATTCCCCCTAATATTAGTACCACACTCACATAATGTCATAACTTTCAAAACATTTGATATTAGATTAATTTAACTGTTTCACATTTTCTTGCATATTTTCAAGTTAAATTTAATGGTCAAAATTTTACATTTTATCTATTGATGGGTGTTTGTAATTAAAATATCATTTAACATTCTTTTAAAGATAAATGAAGAATCACAGTTTAAAAAAAAACACCCATGATTTTAACTAATATTGCACTGTGGAAGTTCATGTGGTGGGGAATGTGGACAGCATCTTGAATGGAAAAAGAAAGTCAGTGGAGCTCAGGACTCAGGTTGGGGTCATACATAACACTAGTGCGTGTGTGTGTCTGGGTGGGGCTCTATGGACTAACTGCTCCAATTTGACAGACAACTTTTAAAAGTTTTTTTCTGTTGGTTAAGTCAGAAATGGCAAAATTGCTGAAACTTCATTTCACATGATGATAGTAGGTTTACTTCTGAAAGCTTAGCATGTCCATTTTGGGGCATCTACAGCAGTAGGTGCTACATCACTGTGTCATTCAGTCTATCATTTAGTCACTGAGAATTATTCACCTTTGTATTAAGTAGATCTTCAATTTGAATTAGTCAATGTAGAAAACATTGGAAAAGTCAAGAAATTGCTGGAAAGAGTCCATGTGAAAAGGATATTAGGAACAATTTACAAAATTTCTTAACATAACAGATGTCAGAGAATGTAAGCTCTCCTGTCAGATGTTTGGGAATGAATATCTATTTTGTTAAATCCTAGTTTCTTAGAGATTTTATCATTCACCGCCTATGATAATATTTATAGTGTCTATCTTCATCCTTTTTATCTTATTCCCTTGAGAGAATGAGGGAGTAGTGGCATATGCTACTTGTTCTAGAAAGTCCTTGTGAAAAATTTAATAGAAATTGCTTTGGAGTAAGAAAAACAAGTTCTCAAAATTTATTTTTATGATGCAGTTAAAGTCACTTACCCAAACTACTGATGCAAAATTTGGGACCCACATATATTTCTAGAGTGATCTGTACCATATGGATTTTGGTAATCAAGTTTTTGTCTTGAGGTTTTCTTGTTGGAGAATGAGGAATAACTCAAGAATAGTAAAGAGAATGAGGTGATTTATAGTGGGAAATGTTGGCTGAGAAGAAACACACCACCTATAACCTATAAAAAAACTTTCTGTGAGCTCATTACATTTTTATTAACAGATAGGGCTTAATAAAAATAACAAAATCTCAGCATCTCCTTTAACATATTATTTTCTGAGCAAAGGAGAGAGTGGAGATTTGCCTTATGTATTTTATTTCTTTACTTCATCAAAAAAGAGAGAGACTGAGGCTGCAACGAAGGGAGAAAGAGTGGTGAGGAGAGAGTAGTAAACAGAGTGAATGAGAAAAGCTCTGTGGGAATAAGAACTTTATGAGAAAAACATGTAGAAACCATGAGTTTTTGATATATGGAAGGATTAGTTTCTTTTGTTCTAGCATATTCTATTTAAGAATAAACTTATAGGAAGATAAGGAAAATTTTGAAATGTTTACAACTGGTTTTGCTATGCTGTGTAGCATACATATTTTTTAATTATTTTATTAAAGTGTTTTTCCATAACATGCTAAAATTAGTAGTATTACAATACTCAGGAATTATTTGATCTTTTCTGAACATTCTTAGCATGGTTTTAGTCATTGAAAATTCAGTCCAATGTTTTATAATACACATTATGCTGCATAATTGGGCACAAATTCATGTTAATTTGAGCTAATATATACTTTCATTCACTTTGTTTTCTTTTACTGCTGAAAATCCTTATTTTGGTCATAGCTTAGTTTAAATTTCCTTCTTGCAGGGTAAAATGTATGCTCACATAGCATATACATAGTCACAGCCGGGCGTGTAAAGATGGTTTCGCATGCTGTTAAGGACATTGGAGCATCAGCCCATGTGTACAGATAACTTGGTTCTTACACTTGTAAATAAGCATGCATTCTCAATAAATAACATATCTATCTTTTATTGCTTTTTAACTTAAATTGTGGTTTTCACTCAGTGAAAATAATTCAAGCTTATTAAAAAGAATCTATACAATGGAGAAAATGCAAAATTAAAGAAAATTCAAAATCCAAGGATATAAAACATACATATATATATTAGGATAGAAATTATTTTATAAAAATGAGATTACATTACCAACTCAGTATTTAATTTATTTTCCTTCAAATTAATAGAAGGGAAAATAAATTTAAAAAAAACTGAAGACAAATAACTATGAAACCATGAAAAGACAAGGAGGATACTTAACCGTATTATGAAAGAGGCCTAAAGATACTACATTCTGTCTGACCAAGTTATAAGATGCACTGGAAGAGGTAAAACTATGCAGAGAGCAAAATGATCACCGGTTGGTAGGAGTTTGGGGGAAGAGAGGGAGAAATGAATAGGTGGAGCACAGGGGACACAGGGGACTCCTAGAAAAATGGAACTATTATTCCTTATGACAATGTAATGGTGATACTATGGGTTCAATTACATCATCCTCCCCATCCCCAAATTAATATGCTTAAATCCTAACTCTCAATACCTGAAAATGGGATTATATTTGGAGATAAAGTCTTTAGAAAGATAATCAAGTTAAGGTCATTAGGTGTGCCCTAATCCAATAGGACTGATGTCCCTGCAAAAACAGAAAATTTGGACAAACGCTGAGGGAAAGCGATGTGGAAATGCAGGGAGAAAGCAGCCTTGTGCAAGCCAAAGACACAGTCCTGAAACAGGTACTTACCCGGCGGCCCTCAGGAGGAGCAAATTCTGTAGATAACATGATTTTGGATTTCCAACCTCCAGAATAGTGATATAATATCTGTTGGTTAAGCCCCACATCCTGGTGGATTCATGTCATTAAACATTTCAAAACCCATATGATATACAACACAAAGAGTGAAGCTAAGGAGATTATGGATTTTAGTTAAAAGTAAAGTATCAATATTGGCTCACGGGTTGTTAACAAATGTGCCTCACAGATATAAGATGGGAGGTATATGAAAACTACTTATAGTTTTGCTATTTGGGGGGCGAAATCTGATTTTTAAAATCCCTATTTATTTAAAATAAACATACACACACAAAAACCTGAAGACAATCATCAACTTTAAGCATATATTTGTTCATGATAAGACTGTTAACTATTATTTAGAAGGGTTTGAATCATTTACAAGCTAACAAGAGGAAAAGGGCTTTTACTCCTGCTCAAATTCTCAAATAGAAATATATATGTGTATGTGTGTGGGTGTACACTCTGGGATCTCACATAGTTCTCCCAATCGCCATCAGCTGCCCCATCATGCTTTCCTGAATTTCATCGAAGGTCTGAAATATCTTCCCTTTCAAAGGCAATTTTAGTTTTGGGAAAAACCAGAAGTCACAGGGTATTCTCCAAATAAAAAGAAATAATATAAGATGGAATCTGGGACATTCATGAAAAAAGAAATAACATGATAAGCAAAAATACAGTTAAGCAATAGGTTTCCTTTATCCTCTTGAGTTCTCCAAATTACATTTAAAGAATGAATTTAGACTTATAATTACATCATGGTTCTAAATGTATGCGTGGCCATTAGGGAAGTACAGATTAAAAACAATTACATATCACTGCATACCTATCTGAATGGCCAAAATAAAAAAAAAATAATTATAATAACATCAGATGTTGACAAGGATGCAGAGAAACTGGGTCATTCATACAGTGTTAGTGGGAATGGAAGTGTAAAATGGTACAACCATTCTGGACAACAGTTGTGCATTTTCTTTTAAGAAAAGACTAAACATCCAGCTTTCAATACCAAGTAATTGCAGTTGTAGGCATTTATTCAGGAGAAATAAATCACACAAAGCACTATACAGAAATGCTCACAGCAGTTTAATCATAACAGTCAAAACAGGACACAATGCAATGCCTTTCAATGGGTGAATTATTCCATTGTTATAATCTATACCATTGAATGCTGCTCACCAATTAAAAAGAACAAACTAATGATATACAAAATAACCTGGGTAAATATCTAGAGATTTTTCTCTGAGTGAAAACAGTTGATCCACAAGTTACATACCCTATTATTCCGTTTATTTAACATTATTGCTAAAACAAAATTATAGAAAAGAGGAACAGATTAGAGGTTGCCAAGAGTGAAAGAGGGTTAGGTGTGAGAGGTAAGTAGATATGGCTATAAAAGGGCAATATAAAAAAAGCAATCGTTGGTGATATAAATGTTCTGTATATGGACTGTATCGGTGTCAATATTCTTATAGTCTTGGAAGCTATAGAATTTTTGAAAAACTGAGTCAAGTGCTTCATGCTACATGTGACTCCATATGGCATCTATGAATTACCCCTCCCCTTTAGTTCTGGCGTGGTCTCAACAGACATCTAGTGGAGGGCAGGGACATGAGCCCACACTCAGCGTAGTGTCAGTGAAAACCTCATGAGGAGTGGTTGCTCCCCTCATGGCAGCAGCAAGGAGCCCCTGCCTTGACTGTCAACAGAGACGGAATGAGACACCTGAACTTCTATGTGCATGTGGCTGAAAAGCAGTGGTACTGCCAAAACAATGTCACACTCTATGTGACTCTACAATGATCTCCAAATAACAAATGTAATATATTGAATAATAATGGGAAAATGATTATTTCTGAATCATGAGTAATAAATAGGTAATTAAATTAATCATGCATATTTTAATAAGTTGCTTCTGCCATGAGCCAAGAAACTCATTCCACATCTCATTTTCAGAAGAATACTTATCATGAGACATAAGCATAAGTATGTTTATTTATTTATTTTTAGAGAGAAGGGAAGGTAAGGAGAAAGTGAGAGAGAGAAACATTAATGTATGGTTGCTGCTCACACACCCCCTCCTGGGGACCTGGCCTGTAACCCAGGCAAGTGCCCTGACTGGGAATCAAACTCACAACCTTTTGGTTTGCAGACCTGTGCTCAATCCAGTGAGCTACACCAGCCAGGGCTAAACATACTTCTTTTCCTACATTTACTTCTATCGGTCTCCTCCTCCCATATGATAGAACATAAAAATCAGTGCTGAGGATATTTACAGAATCATGACTAGGTTTGGCTAAAGTATGTGAAGCATGGACTGAACATTCATCAGTAGAAGAGATCATTGTTTGAAAAACATATTACTTTACAACAGACTATGTAAATTTGTTAGATTTCAAAATCACTGTGATGTCTTTAGAATGTGTGAACTTGGCTAGGTTGAACTACACTTCCCAAAATCTATTTCTTGTATTTTTATTTTGGAGGATGGACACAAGGGACATCTTCGCTGGGTATGGAGGACAGAGGGAAGAGCTGCAATTTTATAGTGCACCCATATATGTGCTCACATACATGAACACAGATGTTGCATATTTGCTAATTCATTTTGTGTATGAATTGGACCTCCAGCGATGGACCTACACTTGTTCTGTAGTGCCTAAGTCCTCACTCAGTTTCTCTAACTACTGGGCCAGGATTGTTAGTTTTGATGTGAAGGGCCCTGGAGAAGGACGCTGAATTCTTTAGGACAACACTGTCCCTTAGGTCAAGGGCAGTGATAATGGACACAGATTTTAGTCCATTCCTTCTGAGTTCCAGCAGCTACTTATAGGTTACAGCCTGGTCATGGATCTTCTTTTCTCTGCATCACCTCTCCTGTGCCTGCCAAGCTTCAGCATCTGATGCTAAACCAACAGCCTTACAAAGACTGCTTAAATCCCACAATTTGGTAAACCAGTTCTCTAGAATGAATCTCTAGTACATCTTCTACTGATCCTTTGGTAAATGCTGATACAATCAGGATGTATACAAAGCAATTGTAAATAATTATTATCTTTCCATAAAATGCTTTAAGCAGTGATTTTTAACAGGTTGTGTCACAAGAATTTTTAAAACATGCAATATTTGCCCTGGCTGGTATGGCTCAGTGTATTGAGCTCTGGTCTACAAACCAAAGGGTCGCCAGTTGAATCCCCAGTCAGGAACATGCCTGGGTTGAGGGCCAGTTCCCCAATAGGGCACATGTGAGAGGCAACTACACATTTATGTTTCTCTCTCTCTGTTTCTCCCTCCCTTCCCCCTCTCTAAAAATAAATAAATAAAATCTTAAAAGATAACAATCAATACTTAATTATTTAATTAGGGACACTGACCTATTTTCCTTAAGTTGTCAATAAAAAAATGACAAAGACAACACAACAAGAGCTGTCTAGTGTAAATGAGTCAAAAGTACACCTATTTTTGTCAGATTGTAAAAAAAAATATTTTTTTGTGTGCTCATAATTATAGTGCTTAGTGTGTGCCATGAAATGAAATTGAAAATCACTGCTTTAGAGTTATGTGATACATATATAATGCCATTATTTGTTTAGACATATAGTGCTACTCTACTGAAGTGAATTATGCTTTCTCTGAGATAATTTAAATATATTGAGAAGCTACAGAAGGAACGGTTAAGGAATTGGAAATATCTATAATATAAATTTAATTTGAAAATCATTTTGTAATGTTATTATTCATAAATGCAATGACTTCATTTTAAGACACGAACTAAATTTAATGAAAAGAATAATTTAGTACTTGCAGAGTATAGCAAGATATTTTAAAGACACAGACCACTGCAATATCAAAAAGATGCCAACTCTATACTTATGAAAAGCACTGACAATCAAACTCAAAAATTTTAATTTTGGGAAGCTTTAGGCAGGATTTTAAAGGCGGACATATTTGTGTCATAGGAATGCTAAAATTCCAAAATAGACATGGACTATCTCTAGCTTCCTTTTGCCCTGCTCTGAGCCACAATTTAAAAATTCAAGTTATAAATTGAGTATCACAAACAATGTATAGTTTAAACACAGAAAAACAAACTGGAATTTTGCATGAATTCTTCACATTTGGTGCATCAATGATTGTCTTCTTCTAAGATCAAAACTAACATTTTTGCCTCACACAATGAGGAAAAAATTCACTCTTTTGTAACATTTACAAGAAGTTTCGACTGAATTTTAAATAACCAGTAACAAATCATACATAATCAAATATTAACTTTATTTACAGTTGTACATCTATATAAGCTAATTGCCTTTTACATGGGTTCTGCTTCACTGTGTGATCAAAAAGTGTTCACATTTTGATTATATATTTCAGTACTATTTTGATTTTTTTTTTATTTTAGAGCAAAAAAAAAAAAAAGAGAGGGAAAAAGAGAGGAATGGAAACATCAAAGTTACAGGGAAACAATGATTGGCTGCCTCTGTATGTGTCCCAACCAGGGGTGAACATGTGCCCTGACTGGGAATCAAACACGTGACTTCTCGGTTTGCAGGATGACACCCAACCAACTGAGCCACTCTGGCTGGGACTATTTTTTAGTACTATGTAATTGAAGAAAGGAACAGCTACTATTTTTTTTTTCAAGCTTCCTGGAAGAACTGACACATGCTTTATCCATAGTTAACCTAACTATCCAGAACACAGGCCATAATATTTGGGAACATGTACAGTACTCTTCTATGATGCAATTTTTCCCTCTTTTTCCATCTAAAATGTCGTAACAATCTCCACTCCACTCTCAAAACATCTAGTTCTCCGTTTTTAAATCACATCTGTCTTAAGGCAATGTCCTATCTTATAAAGCGATAACACCTTTGATGTCAGGGCCCTCCATTTGTCAAGGTAGTTGCCAATTTGGATTTAAAAATAGTTGTTCAATGATAAAATAATATGAACAAACAAATGAATGAGATTAGCTGTTTCTCTGATTAGCTGGACATTCCTTCTCTGAAATGTGTTAACTCCTCTCTGGTACTGTGTGTGTGAACAACTCTAACTTTTTAGGGGCTCTCATTATCCACTTACTGTTGAAGCTATAGGCATCATATAAAGTGTATGCCCATTCATGTGTAACAGTTCAAGGAGACCCACCTCCTAAATCCTCTTTTGAACTCTATTCTGTTCTCTTCTCCTTGGACTCTGGCCCTCTCCCAGCCTCGCTGTCTCTGCTATGGATGTTGTTCCTGGTTCCTGCACTGGTAGTGCTCAGTAAACAAGTCTGAGTCAGCTTGTCCTCAGCCAGCTCAGATTTTAGTAGACTGAATTAGAAAAATATGGCTTAATTATGCACAGCTACCAGTAAATTGAACTCTATAAATACAAAAGAGCTAGAGATAATATAAAGAACTCAGTAGCACAAAGTATTTTTAGACAGGCAAGTAATTACTATATTGATCAAAAATACACAAACTTTATACTCATATGTAGGAAAAGAACTAATATATTTGACTTGGTAAATTTTATTGTCGGTAAGTAAACTTTAAAAAATACTGTGAAAATAGTTAAGTTACATGATCACCTGGGGATTGTGCAATTCCAGATTCTAATTCAGTAGGTGGGCATCCTGTATTTCTAAAAATCTGCCAGGTGATGCCAATGCTAATATTTGACCATCCTTATAGTATCAAGATCCTAATAGATCAGTTTTCTTTCAATGTAATTAAATAAAAAGATATTTTTGTTTTAATCTATCTTTAATTTATTTCTGATTATATATATATATGTATCTGTTCAAATCTATATCTGATACATATACCAGATATATATACAATACATATATTAGGTATATCTAATATATGTGTTATATAACAAAATATCTACAGATTTCTAATATGCTATTAAATATTTATTATGTATATATTATATCTCCTACACAATAATTATAGTTCATTTTATTGTTAATAGAAATAATATATACAACCCAATATTCAATATTAGATTCCATTTTAGATATGCACTAATTTAATTTCCATCTACATCATAGTTAGCCTTTTAGAATGCTGCTTTTGTACTTTTCAGGGTAGATTTTCCAATAGTGTATGCAGGAGTATAAAATTACAAATAAGATATTCTTATATCAGTTTCTCTGTAAAAGGTCTTATATAACACTGCAGGAGATATATATTAAAACTGTATTTATAACAATAAGCTCAGTATAGCAGTGATGGAACTACATGAAAATGTTAATAACTTAGAGTTCTGTAGAGTTCTCCCCAGTTATTTATTCATTTGGGTGATTTTTCTCTTTTGTGGTGTCCCCAGCAAATCTGATTATAGTAATTCGTGGCTGAGCAAGAAACCGGAGCTCCACCTAGGGGCCGAGTCTTAGTTGAGATCTAGAAAGTGAGTGTTGAGCTTATACAATTTATTTCATGTAACGTATGGATAGAAATTGGCCAGGGAATAAATATTTTATATGAAAAATCATGTTTTACCATTTTTCTTTCTTTTCCTCTATTTCAAAAAGTAGTAGATAATCACAAATGCAATACATTGGTAAAAACAACAACACAACTTCTCTATGCAAAGTTTTTGAGAAGCAAAATACTTTTTAAAATAATTAAAACAATACATAAGAAATGGGTAATAAGGTTGTAATTTCCCTTTAATAATGGCAAATTTGTAAAATTCTAGGGTCATCCAACTTACTAGCCTCTTACAAATTCTACTGAAGATTAAGCATTATCATGAAACTTAAGTGTTTGGGCAAGCACTAGGCACTATTTACGCAATCTAAACAGATATTATTTCTAATTCATGCCTTTACTAGATTGCCTTGAGGAAATAAGTCATTTAAGCTCTCTTTATATTGGCATAATTGATCTAGAATGCTGTACAGTTCTCATTAGAATTAAATAACTACAATCTCTTATCTTCCATTAATAACTGTTACCTTTTTTTAACAATAATACCTATTTTGTTTTACACATACAAAGACATGTCGCAAAAAAGTCCAGCCACTGTTAACATAATTCTAATGGTTGTGCAACATTGATGTAATCTGGCAGCCAAGGAGAGTAAACTGGAATGCACATGCATGAACAATGATGACTTCACTGTACTAGTTAGTGTGGGTGGTAAATGCCATTGAGTGAGCATGTGTACTGTGCGTCTGTTGCATTCAAAATGACTGAGTGGACACAAGAATGAATCAGAATCAAATTTTGTGTTAAGCTTGAACATTCCTCTGCAGAAACTATTTGTATGATTCAGAAGGCTTTCAGGGTTGATACAATAAGTGCAGCACAAATAAAATGTGGCACTTTTTATTTGTGCTACACTTTTATTGAATGTGTAAGGGCTGTAATCAACAAAGACTGGGGACCTGTGTGAGGTCCCAAGGTGCCTACTTTGAAGGGGACTGTACATAGAACAATGATTTGTCCTCTGTACAATGTTTCTTGTATTTTGTATCTTCTTCAAAGAATGTCTCTATTTTTCATAGTACGTGGCTGGATACTTCCTGGACATACCTTTTTTGATATGTCCAAAAACATATTCAGTGTCTTTGATTCTGTTAGCTGAGTGTAAGATACATCAACAACACATCTCAACACTAGACTTTTCATTTTCTGCTTTTAACTGCATAGAAAATTTCAGTGAATCATTCATATACTGTCATGCAATATCTTTCTCTTAGATGTCATATTGCTCATTAATTTATTATGACTCTGAGATATCTGGAGTCAGTAAAGCAACTCAATCTTTCTTAGTCCATATTTTACAAACTCATTTAACAAAGAAACCCACTTCTTATCACACCTATTAACATTCTTAAAAAAACAATGTATTTTGTACACAATTTTAAAACTTTGGAGTAAAAAGAAAGCACATAAAAGCCACTACACATGAAATAAAGGATGACATACTGTGAAAGAGTAGGAAATAAAGTAAGTTTGGGAGTACTGCTTTAAGAAATGTCACATAGCTTCGTGCCCAGGTAATAACAGCAAACTGCAGAATAGATTATAAAAAAGTTATCAAGAATACATGAAAGATGAGTTTATCATTTGGTGCTTTCATTTCATCATTAATTCTTATTCTAGAAATGCAAACATTTCTAGATTCTACTTTATTTAGAGCTGAAATCACAAAGCTAATTGTATGCTATTGTGTCATTGACAGAAAAAAAAAACTGAGTGAAAATGCAAAGCTCTTCTAATTTCTTTAGAGATCCAGAATTGAATAATTTAATATGACATTATTATTAACTTTAGGTATGAGATATGAATGGTAAGGTAGTTAAAATGTATATTTGTAACATTATATTAACATGGTATTACTGAAATTGGTAGTTTTCAATAATTTTCAGAAGTTAAAATTTGACCAGGAGTTACCATTGAGAAATAAATTTTCCAAGCCATGGTTCATTATGGATATCTTGTGCCATATTCCCCCAAAAGGTAGAATTTTGGAGTGGTACAAAGTCACTGAAGTTCTAAATCTTCACAGGTGCAATTTTCAGCAAATAACAGCAATTTTTCCCAATGTACAACTGTATATGTTTTTGAAAATATAGATGCATATTTGACTTAGCTGAAATAGACTTTCTTTTTATAGTTTTTATAAAAATATTTTGTAGCATAGAGTTCTTTTCAAGAAAATAATTTATCATCTTATGCCAGTCAAGCATATTCTTTTAGGAGACTAGGGAACATCTGGAAAAATTTGTGAAAAATCAAGCCATTTAAAATATTTTAATGAGAATGATTATTTATATGGTCCATTGAAGACTGTTAAAAAGAAAATTTCTCCTTTCTGCCTTCTGATTCTCTGTCAAGTAAGGAACCTACCCCTTTCCCCTTGACTACTCCATCCCCCTTTCCAGCGCTCGGATTTGTTTAGACTTTGATCTGATAAGAAGTTGCAAGAGAAAGCTTCCTTCATCAACCATCTTCATACTGCCCCAAAGTATTTCCAGAATTATCCAACATATGTCCAAAAATATATTTAACAGCCTAGAAAACTCAAAGGATTCTCATAACTTTTCCACCTTTCCATCCTGGCCACAAACACAAATATTTATATACAACATGTATGTGAAATTTTCTTTGTTGAACTTAGTTACCATTATTGTTCAGACCTATGTTGTTCCTCAGGAAAAGATGATATGGGAGAAAGGGAATGTATAAGATTGGTGGCCTTAAAATGGCTACGCTTCAATCCTGTCTTCTCTCAGTATTTTATTTATATCCTGAACAGTCAAGTGACTGAATGCTCAAAATAGCTGTTTTCCCAAGACTAATATCAAGGGAGCTCTATGAATCACAATAGTTAATGACAAAACAGCATGCAGTTCCACCTGCTAATTTGTCCTCTTTTATTTCATTTTTCCTTTCAGTTTCAACTGCCAATTTCATTTTCAGTTAGCTTGTTTTTCAGGTCCTTGTTTTTTCCTTTTCTTGACTGTACTCATTCTTAAGAGTTTAGTAGCATTTCTCTTCAGTTATAATCTTTTCCCCAAATATTCTTTCTTCATTTACTTATGTAAAAATGGTGAAGTGATAACATGATTTAACTGTATTAATAAAATGAATGTTTTGAATGGATCATAATGTCAAAACCATCTTTGGGTTTGTGCTGAGATATGCTTTACATAAGCACTTAAAGATAACTGTGTTAATAGTGACAAATTATATTAAATATATAAGGTTTTCGTCCCTATGCTCACTAAAAATTGTGTTACTTTCTGGAAAGTAAAACATTCTCTGATGAACTGAAATATTCTTCTTTTAGAATCTTGGGTGTTAGAACCGCGCTGCCTGGTTTTAGAAGCTGTAACCCCCCACAGCTAAGGCTGAGTTAGACCTAGGGACCATAAACCACTAAGGAGACAAAGCTTATCTTCCTGGCAGGGGCGCAGCCTCTGTCCCCTTTTACTTCACCCTGCTTGGCCATGGTGGATGACTAGTTAGCCAATGACTAGTAAGATTCCTCAAAGGATGGATGACCTAAGACAGGCGTGGTCATGAAGGGGCCCTCAGGGAAGAACTTGGGGGGCTATAGAAAAAGGGGGTGATGGAACCTTACCCCTTAGCTTTGACATAGCCTGAGTCCTCATTCTGTCTGTAAGAAGTCTAATCTCTTGGCTGCCTTACTTTCCCTTCCTGACTTAAGCCTAAAACAATGGCAGAGGGTGGTGCAGTACTGGGCAGGAATGAGTGATTCCCTGGGTGATCAAGCCTAAGAAAGAATATATAAAATCCTGTGAAACCTCCTTTGCTAAGAATATCCTCAATTTAAATGATAAGGGTCCAAGCATGAAATGAGTTTATTCCTCAAAGTTTCAGGGACCTTTAGCTAACTGACCCTGACTCAAAATAAGCTTTCAGAGTTCTTTGAATGTTATCTATTGTTTGATCACTACTGCCTGACAATGATGAGCTTTACCTGTATTTCTGTGCAAATTGAATCTAACAAAGCCCATTGAGGAACAGGCTCCTGGCCCTTCTCCTTTGAGAGATCAGCCACCTTTCCTCCCTAGGCAGATCATGTCTTGGTAGACTTATTCAACTTATTCTTATCAGTGGTGGACAGAGAGGGGGGCAGGAGGGGACTCTGCAGGCAGAGCACCCCCACACTTGGTAAATATAATTCTTTATATATGTTCAAGTACCAAAGAGCCACATATTGGGGAAAGATGGCTAAGAAAATTAATAGAATAATGCAAAGAAAGTAAGAACTGGATTAGAAGACATAGATTTGTATTTTTGCTCTTGCTAGCAATATTCCATCAAAGATATCTAATCCTCATGAAGATGGATTCTGTCCAATTATAAAAAAGGACTGCTAATAATACTTTCCCAACTGACATTCATAAAGTCTCTGTAAATGAATGAATATACCTATGCTCCAAATAAACTTTGAAATGGCATACCACTTTCCTTTATAGAAGTATTAAAATGTATGAACTTATAGTTAGCACCTAGGCAGAAGTTAATAGATAGAGGAGGTAATTTTGAAATCACACAGCAGATAAAGAATGGGGTACAACTGCAACTTAACTCTCATACAAGAAATTTCAGTTTGGAAGCTGGTTAAGAGACTTAGCACCAGGTCCTCAATGAAGGCCAACCTGTGAGTTAGGCCTAGATAACAATATCCTGTGTGGTAGAATAATGAAGAACTTATGTATCTTTGTGATGGTCTGAGTTTCTCTGGTCACTGATTATTTATTTCACAATGCTTTTCTGTTTTGTAAAACTTACTTCAACAAATTTCCAGGTTTGCCTCAGTAATTATGCAAAGGAAATAACAATGTTGAGCAATTAGTCAAGTGTGATAGAATAAGAACACAGTATTAATTGCCACCACATCCAATCTCTTGTTACATTTTTACAGGTGTGCTCTTCAAAAAGGTTAGATAGAAAATGTTTGGTTTAATTTACTCTTAAATCTTAGATGGGAGATAGCACCACGATCTTGTTTCAGGAAAGGCAAATCATAAATGAATGTCTGGTGCACTTGTTTGTTTGTCACAGAGTTTCCAGGTCTCTGACTTGAGGCAGAGTGTGTCTGAGGCTTCTATGCCTGCTCACCTCCCATGGTCAGTTAGCACAGAATAGTGATAATCAAGACCTATAACATTGCAGATCCAAATGGTGTATACAGTTTCCTTATTTTTCAAATTACCAACTAGTTATGATAACTACTTTTTAAATCCTTTGTCTATATTATACACTTTTCATACTTTCTTCAAAATGTGACTATTTCATGAGCTCAAGGCAACCTTTTTTGACATATATGTATTGAATAGTGAGTTTTAAATTTATTATACACTTAAAAGTGTACCCAATGGTGTTCTTGCTAGGAAAGTCTACAGGTAAAATTATGGATACAGTCATAATTATAACATAATTATGGCCGAAGAATGAAGTTGCATCTATGTAATTTTCCCCAACATAAAAATTACAAGTTATTATAAAATCAATTCTTATTCTCAGATCTTAAAAAGTTAATGCACATATGTTTTAAACATGATCAAACAGTAACTTTGACACTAACATGCATTTTTCTACAGGGCTGGCACTCTACAGAAAGCATTGGAACTTGTTCTGTTGGTAATGACTTAAAATTTCATTGGCCACCTGGGGAACAAAATTCTTTAGTTTGAAAGTCTGACCTATGCTATTCAATTTGTAACAGCTTCAAGCTTTGTTTCATTTTTTGCCATCTGTATTTTCTGCTTATAATCACTCTAAACCCTTTGGCTTATTCATCTACTCTTGCTCATATAAACAAAATAAAAAGAGGATAAATATATTAATTTAAAAATTATAATAAGAAAAACCATCTGTAAATCCATTCTCATGAACAATATGAGCAGCTTGCATAGTGATGCATTTGGGGATGCCATTAAAAATATGATGCTTATTATTAATCTTCTGGGCATAATAGAGTCTAAAAACTAGGTATTATAAATTCAATTTTACTTATACTGCCCAATGGACTTCTAACATTATGACCTTTCTCTCAATGTATAAAGATAAAGAGCTCCATGTTGCCCAATGTTCTCTTACCCTAACTTGTACAAATGTAATGAGGTGCTATACTGTGACAGTTAGAAAATGTTAAACATAGCCTAAGGTCTGCTAAGATCCAAGTATAGCAGAGAAACCATGCCCTGCATTAGAGTGCAGCACGCCCTACAAATGTTGCAATCGCTTTAGAAAAGCAGACGCAAATTCCCACAGACGTTCCATTTAAAGTACCAATAATATCATGGCTGGTATTTAAAACTAAGTACCCAGGCCTCCTTGTGGAAGAAAGGCAGTGTGCACCATGCGATCACACAGAGCATGACCCCTTTGATGTTTACAGTTTTCTCCCTTGGCTCTTAGGTGAGAAAGGAGAAAAGGAGATGGGTAGAGGGAGAAACTAGGAAAGACCAAGATAAAACAAGGAATAATTTAAGTTATAAGTTCTGGCATATTTTTCTTTTTCTCTAGATGCAGTTGTAATTATAAAATCTTATGGTTGAAAGCAACCTTGACACACATCTAGTTTAACTACATTAAAGTCTTTGCATATTGTATTTTGTTTTGTTTTGTTTTGAGCTTTCATGTTTGGTTGGAAGGAAAGCATACTGGAGGTAGAGTAACCATAACTCACTGGTAGTATAGAGGCCATGGGAATATTGCAGGAGATAGCTATAAGAGGAACCCTGAGACTATGCAGAGCTGCTGGCTAGCGTCCTGGTCGCTTCCCAACACCTTTTAACACTTTGGTATCAGCTAGGAATGAGTGGCCAGAGGGGAAATAAAGACAAGGCCCCTCACCATTGCAATCTAACAGAGAACTTAATACAGGAGGTTAGAAGCAAAGGAAGACATGCCTCACCAGTAGTCCTGAGTCGGTTCAGTAAAACTGTCAAGCATTCTAATCAACAAGATAGTACAGTGTGGGAGCCCTTGAAAGTCTGTGAGTATCATCTCCACTATCTGGGAAAAGGAAAAACTTGAGAGTGTGTATTCATCCCAAGGCTTGGAAGGGGGAAGGGGAGGGGTCTATGATTCCCAGAGAAAAACCCCATAAACAACTTTAGTTAATTGCCTGCCTCCCATGAAGTGTGCAAAATGAACAAATAGAGCAAAATAAGAATTCAGGCTGACAGACACCTACCCATCATACTATGTGTGTATAGTCATGTCTCCCTGGAGTAAAGTTAGCACAACCTTTACCCATCAACCAATATGTCATTCCCTCTCCCCCATCCCATCAACTATATAAGTCCTCAAACAAAGGACTTGCTCTCTTCTCTTAGCCTTGTCTCTCTCTTGCCACATGGGAGACCCCTGGCCAGCTGGCCTCTGGCTACCTTGTTCCTGCCACCCTTGCTTTTGCTCTGACATTAGAACTTAGCAGGAATAGATTTTGCATGCATACTGATAGGCTCCCTAACCTGTAATTCTTTACTGTGTCTGCAAGAAGAACGAGGATTTCTCAATTAACAGGAATGTCACCTAAACTTTCTGGGCTTTGCTATGATATTGGTAAAAACAGTATGAGAAGAGGTACAAATATATATATATATATATATATATATATATATATATATATCTCCATCCATCCAGATTGTTTTGAATGTTTCAGTGAAAATATTTTGAAATTCCAAAGCACTATCCAAATATGAAATGCAACTATTACTTTCTTTCACCTAGGCAGACCTCAAAATTAAAACATCAGGACATCAAATGATAAATTTAGTTATCTAAAAAAAGAAGCTTTATTGTTTCTGTAGATTCAGAAAAGATGTAGAAAAAGAAAGGACACTATCAAAAGGAAATGGTAAAAGCAACATTGTTTAAGCAGATATTCACAGAGAAAACAGGTTATATAACAAGACATTTTACCCAATTATAAGAACTATGTGGGGGCTAGGGAATAGCTCATTCAGATAAAAGAAAAGCAAAAATATATTTAAAAAAATAATGAAATTGAAGTTGAGGTTACAAAATGTTCTAACTGCTGGAAATAAAGAACCAATACTGTGTTCAACATTGAACACTAAAATGAGAACAGTTAGAATGTTTTAGAGATATAAATAATGGTGTCCTTGGAAATAATAATGTCATGATTATCAATACTCATTTATATACAATGATTTCTTTCTTTGTGGAAAATAAGCCAAAAATTAAATGTTAGAGGGAAAAAAGGTTTTGCTGCAGACCTGAATAGACATTTTGAGACTTAGCTGGAGCAGACAAGAGAGAACACAACCTTGGCATGGTTAAGCATGGCTGGGTGAAGGCTGTTGATCAAAAGAGTAAGTAAAATTACAGAATGATATTTATTAAAATCAAACATTCTATCAGTACAGTAAAGACAGTGAAAGGATAAATTGGGATTTTGTTTGAAAAAATATTTTATAGAAAGCAATATTTGTAGGGTAACTAAGATGGGAAATAATTATGCCAAGCGCTATGGAATTTACAATCTATTTTTTTCTTTTTCTTAATTAAGGTATAATTGACAGATAATGTGGTATAAGTTCAGGGTGCAGAATATATTGTTCTGTCAAGATAGTAATTAATTTCCATTACATTTTAATGCTGATATTAATTTTCCACATTTCTCATGCAGACATTTTACTCTTCCAATCACATAAAAAGAAAAAGAAAATATTTATTATTAAAACTCAAAGTCATAACTTTTATGTAAATATTTTGTTGCCAATATTTTGATGTATCAATATGAAATCATTTCCTTATAAGTATAAATAATGCTGTTTATTTCTATTCTCCAAATTTCAGACATTTAAAGGCATTAACAGTCATCTCTATTTGCATGTTTGAGATTTTCTTGGATATCCCCTTGAGTAACAGAGATGTACAGTTTCTGGGAGGTGACAGATTCTTCAATTTTATTGTGCTTTTTGGTATCAGAACAACTGTTCTGTACCCAAATTCAGTGTAATAAGTTCAGTTTAAATACATTGCTAGTAAGGATGAAAATTATGATTGAATATTGGTAAAATGAGGGAACAAAATTAGAGAATGAAGAAATCAAAAATAGAACCAAATATTGAACTACATTTTCTCTAAGACTTTAAAAGTGTTCATCAACATGTGTAAAAGACACATGGACAAAGCCAAAGAGGGGTAGGATTGAGGGTGAGAGGTGGAGGTGACTGGGGTAGGGGGTAAATGGAGACAACTGTACTTAAATAAAAAAATTAAAAAAAAAGAAAATGCTCATCACTTCACATAGTTAGAGATGTGATATAAGAAATGAAAGTGTTTTTTAAATTTTTTATCTTGGAATATAATGACATTAAATAAATAATCAGTAATTTATGGGAAGCATGATCATTCGGGATAATTAATGTGAAAATATTTTGGTGTTAAGCCAAAATGAAGGGAAAGTGAAGTGCCTATTTCTTAAAGCAGTGGCTAATTATCTGCCTAAAAATTACAAGTTTTTGTCATTTTTTCTCTTCTTTTTTCATTTAGAATGAATAGAAAGATTATTCAGATTAATATTCCTATCTTTACTTTAGCTTTAATAACCTATTAAGAGGACTTATCAGTTCCAAATAGCCTTCACTAGAATAATTCCATACCACCCATTTAGCTAGTATAAATCTAGAAACATTTCTTTAATGATGCTAAAATATAGCATAAGTTCCAATACATAAGGGATAGTTTCCTGGCAAGCATGTTTTATGCCTGTTAGATTAGAAAGGAATCCAACACCTTACTACCAAAAATAAATATAATCATTAATTAAAAGAATATCATTTCATCAACGTTTATAAAGTCAACACTGAGAAGTTTTTAAGGGGAGAATACACAGATGGCCTGTGATTCTAACATGAATGTGAAGCCATCTGGTAAATATTTTCAATGTTTAAAATAGTATTTTTTTTTGTTTTTAACAGTTTATAACTTGGAAAATATATATCTGAGAATTATAAAAGAAGTTGTGAATTACAATGGCATGATTAATCTAGTGTGATTACAGTGTCACTTTAATATCTGCATCAATGAGCATGAAAACCTGTACTTTTTGGTATATATTATGCAGGATAAAAATCTAAGGACAATACAAACATTTATATTAGCAGGAACACATTTCAAAGACAGCCCTGTAAACTTCTGCTCTTAATGTTTCCTAGTCAGTTTCAAAGTCAAATCAGTAGAATTAAATTACTAATTTAAACACATCATAGGATTAATAGCATAACCAAACACAAATGGCTTTATTTCCAGAATACCATTAACCTTAATGTTCTTATGATGATTAATTCAGAAGTGCAGAGTAATTTTTTTGAAAAGTTCACCTTTAAATTATACACAATACTTTCTGGAGTTTGTAAGTATATATTTATTATATATATATTGAATCCTAATATTTCAATATAAATTATTGGCTCTTCCTCTTTTAAGGTTTGCTTTTACAGTATCTGCAAGCTATAACTGGAAATAGAATTCTTCCTCTATAAATTGAAGTTTCAGGAAATTGAATTAGCAAAGGGCACTAAGAGTCTAGTTATAATAGCACAGGGAGAATTAAAGAATGAAAATTTTAGGCCACAAAGGAAAAATTTGATGACACTAAGAGAACATTTTTTAAAAAGTATCACATGGCCTCTATTTTTAATTTACTAAGTTAAATGTCTTACATTTAACCACATTTCAAATGTCTTTTTGTAAGCACATTATTAAGGAAAACACACAACAGCAAGAGATTCCAGGTCACTCCTACAGAGTGAAACAAGATGCACACCCACCTCCTCCAGGATGGCATCTTACTGCAGGAGAGGATCTGTTTTACCATGAGTGTTCAATTTAATGTTCTAGATGTCCTCTTAAGCAGGAATGTCCAATGTGTTATTGAAAATTTCCCTATAGCACTAGGGAAAATAGTGCTATAGAGATTTACATTTATTCCCTCATTTTCCATCCCAAACAGTATCACAGATGCACTGAAGAGAAGCTGAAAAGGAGAGGGTTAATATTAAACAAAACAATCTAAAAAACATTGATTTGTCTGTAGACCCTCTTTCCCAGGCTCTGTTCAAATTATATCACATTAATTCACTTATTTATTTTAGAGAGAGGGGAAAGGAGAGAGAAAAAGAGGGAGAAAGACATCAATGTGAGAGGGGAATATTGATTGGTCACTTCCTGCAGGCACCAGACTGGGGACAGAAACTGTAACCTAGGCACGTGCCCTGACCAGGAATGGAACTGGTCAACTGAGCTATACTGGTCAGGGCTCAGGTTTATTTTTTTTAACATTTTTTAGGACAAGTTATTTTTTATTTTGCTGTAGGAATTATTGCTGCTGATAGGTAAGACAGAAGAGTCCTGAAAACAAAACTAAGGACATTTTTTAGCACTTAAACATAAGGGGGGAAAAATCAGTATAAACAAAGCTCTGTGACAGTTCTACACATACTTTGTCACTGGCATTAGCGACCTCACTAGTCCCTTTCTAAATTATATAAATGTGCACCTAGAGAGACCTTATAAATTATTATCTGAAGCATGAAAGTAAAGTTGGGAGCTGTAAATAATTATGCTGGAGCAAAATGTGTAAACTGGAACTGTCTGGGAAAGCCAAGATTTAGGAACAGTTGAGTTGTCGAGTATGAATCAACCTCCAACCCTAAGCGACACTATCAGGACAATCAACAATATTTCACTTCATTATAGATGTTTACCCTGGTTTGAAAGTTACCAACCAACAAAACAAAAAGTGCTCTTAATTCTGCTGTCATGCCTATGAAATTATTTTTCTATTTCCTAAATTTAGTATCATTTTGGAATCTGAATGTTTTTCCCCTAAAGGAATTTATTAGGTATACATAAATATATATGTGAAAATATTTATTATTAGGCCAGCTCCATTCATTGTGGCAACTTATAAAATAAATTAATGCCTTTAAACAAAGAGTCATGTATGGAAAACATTGATTCCTGAATTTATTTTGCATAAATACTTATTTGGTGATAAAATGTTAAACATGAAGTCATCTGAAGATATCTTTCAAAATTATATCTCTTTAAACCCTAAGTCTGTTATCTAAATTAGACCTTGATTATGAGTCAAAATCAACTGCTAATTAATTATGCGTAGTATTTTATAATGTGTAATACAATCTTTTTTAATTTAGGTAACTACAGAGTAGTTATAGAATTTTAAAACTATAGTTTCCACCTATTGTAAAACAGAATTTTCTGGAAGAAAGTTGCATGAAATCAATGACAGACAAACTCACGTTAGAGAAAAAGAACAGCACAGAAGTACACACAGTCACTTACGGCACACAATTGATCACTTACTCCACATATACTTATTTTTTGTAAATACTTGAACTCACAAGTGGGACAACTTCTTCAATTTCCATGATCCAACTCAATGGAGGCAATAAACTATATGATTAAAATTAATTTCCTCTGTGACAGAGCTAAGTATAGGAACTTCAGATTGTGTCAACATTACTCCTAAACTAAAAATCTTCTGATATGTTTTAAATAATAAATACCATTATTTTAAAGTTTATGCCAGCATTCTGTTTGCAGAGATTTTTTAATGGATAACTTCCTAACTATTGGAAAATGGATTCAAGATTAAATGTTGACAGGTTATGAATATCACATCAATATAATCCATGCATTTTCATTGTCCTTTCACTTATTTTCTCCCTCAGTTATTACTGGGGGGAGGTGCGGTGGGGGTTGGGGAAGTTTTATAGTTTCCACCTTGTGGCTATTGTGAGTAATGCAGTTATGGACGTTTTCCATACAAGTATTTAAGCATGTATTTTCAACTCTTTTTGGTATATATAATAGATATATATAGGAGTGGAATTGATAGGCCACATGGGAATTCTATGTGTAAGTCTTTGAGGAACTGCCAAACTGTTTCCCACGCTACTTGCACTATTTTACACTACTATCAGCAATGTATGAGAGTTTTAACTGCTCAATTTCCTTGTCAACACTTTCTTATTTACCTTTTTTTAATAACTATCTTAGTGGTTGTGAAGTTGTAGCCAACTGTGGTTTTGACTTGAAGTTTTCTACTGACTTATGATCAGCATTTTTAATGTCTTATTAGCCATAAGTTTATCTTCTTTAAAGAAATGTCTTTTTAAATCCTTTGCCTATGTCATATTTGGATTACTTGTCATTGTATAGTTGAATTGAAAAAGTTTTTTATACATTCTGGATAAAAGTTCCTTATTGGATATATGAATTACAAATGCTTTAGCCAATTCACAAACATTTAATTGCCTTGGTAGCATCCTTTGATGTACAAATTGTATTTTTAATTATGATATTTATCTATTGTTTTTTAAAATTACTATTTTAATTGCCTTACTTGTAAGTCTATTAAATTTTCTCTCCCTTTTTGAGTTGGCTTTGGTTGTTTGTATATGTCCAGGAATTTATTCAAGTCATCTAGGTCATGAAATTTTGTGTGTGTGTGATTGTGGATAGCATTTCTTCATAATCCTTTTTATTTCTGTAAGGTTGCTAATAATATCTTTTCTTTTATTCCAGATTTCAGTAGTTTGAATCTTTTCTCTTTTTTCTTTGTCTTTTATTGATTTCTAAATTAATTCCATTGAGATTAGTGAACATTATTTGTATGATATCAGTCCTTCTAAACCTAATTGCGGTTTGTTTCATGGGCTTATATAAAGTCTGTTTGGAATAATGTTTCATGTTCACTTTTGGAAAATATACATTCCTCTGTTGTTGAAAGGATTGTTTTTAGATGTCTTTTAGGCCAAGTTGGTTTAAATTGTTGATCTGATCTTCTATTTCCTTGCTGATCTTTTTCTAGTTGCCTTATCCATTATTAATGGTAAGGTATTAAGGTCTCTATTGTTATTGAATTGTCTCTCTACCCTTTCAACTTTGTTTCCACTTAACATATTTTGAAAGTCTTTATCCAGTGTATTGTAGATATGATGATAGTTCTTATATTTTCTTGATAGAGTAATGCTTATATAATAAAATGCCCTTCTTTGTCAGTAAAAATACTTGCCTTAAGCACTGTTTTGTCTGATTTTATTGTAGCCACTACAGCTCACTTTCGGATACTGTGTACAGTATATCTTTTTTCTTTCCTTTATTTTCAACCTACTCTGCCTTTGAATATGCACTATGTCTCTTGTAGATAGCATAGAGCTGTATCATGTTCTAAACTATGCCAATATTTCTTTTCTAATTAAAATATTAATTCATTTAATTAGAATGCTAATCTATTTACATGTATTACTGTAATCATTAATAAGGTAGATTGTGTCTGCAATTTTGTTTTTGTTTTATATATGTGTTATATCTTTTTTGTTCTACTATTCCTCCATCTCTACCTTCTTTTGTGTTAAAAATATATTTTCTAGTGTGTCATTTTAATTTTCTTCTGTTTGTTTTACTTAATCTTCAAGTTATTTTTCTAATAACTTATAACAATCAGTTTGTAGTCATACTAATTTAATTTTAATAGTGTTATGCATTAAATTGTGTTCCTCTCCTGCCCCTTAAATTTATATGTGGAAGTTCCAAGCCCCTGTATTTTAGAGTAAGACTTTATTGGGAGATGAAAAGTAACTGAATTAAAATTAGGTTATCAGGGTAGGCCTCACACTAATATAACCGGTATCTTTATGAAGAGGAGAAATGTGCACACAGATTTCCATACAGTGAAGACAACATAAAGAGACATAGGGAGAAGATGTCCTCTATAAGCCAAGAAGAGAGACCTAGAACCAGTCCTTCCTTCACAGCCTTCAGAAGCAACCAAGCCTGAGCACACCTTGATTTGGATTTCTAGCCTCCAGAATTGTGAAACAATAAATATCTAGTTTAAGCTGCCTAGTCTGTGGCACTTAAGACAGTCCTAAGAAACTAATTCAGATAATACACGAAAACTTTGTTCCTATATAGCTCCATGCTCTCCCCAGTTTTTTTTTTTTTAAGACTTTATTTTTAAAAGCACTTTTAGGTTCACAGCAAAACTGACATAAAGGTATAGAGATTTCCGGTAATTCTGCTCACACACATGTATAGGCTCCCCCATTATTAACATCTCCCACCAGAATGGTACATTTGTTATGATTAGTGAACCTATACCAACACATCATAATCATTCAAGTCTGTAATTTACATTAGGGTTCTTACTTAATGCTGCAAATTCCTAAGGGTTTGCACAAATGTATAACAACCTGTCATTATGGTATCATAAAAGTATTATCACTGTCCTAAAAATCTGCTGTGTCCCAACTACTCATCCCTACTCTGTCCCCTTACCACTGACAACCACTGATCTTTTTATTGTCTCCACAGTTTTGCCTTTCCCAGAATGCCATATTGTTGGTCTCATACCATATATAGCCTCTTTACATTGGCTTCTTTCTCTTAGTAAAACACATTTAAGATCCCTCCATGTCTTTCTGTGGCTTGATATCTAATACATTTTCAGTCCTGAGTGATATTCTACCATCTGTATGTACCACAGTTTATTTATCTGCTCACTTACTTAAAGACATCTCATTTGCTTCTAAGTATAGTCAATTTTAAGTAAGTCTGGTACAGACAACTGTGTGTAGGGTTTTACATGGACATGAGTTTTCAGCTCCGTTGGGTAAATACCAATGACTGCAATTGCTGGACCATATGGTAAGGATATGTTTAGTTTTCTAAGAAACTATGAAACTGTCTTCCAAAGTAGATGTATCATTTTTGCATTCCCACCAGCAACCTGCCCTGTTCTTTATGCTGTTGAGTTGTTTCTCTCCTGCTGCTTTTAAGATTGTGTCTTTGCTTTGAAATTTCCCAGTTTGAGTTTGACGGTCCAGGTATGACCCTCTGAGTTTTTCCTTCTTGGAGTTCATTGAACTTCTTGTAAATGCACACTAATGCTTTTTACCAAATTTGATGTTTTGGGCCTTTATTTCTTCAAATATTTTTTCTTACTCTCTCATCCTTTTCTGTGATCCAATTATAAGTATATTGGCACATTTGATGGTGTTCCATGGGTATTTGAGATTCTGCTTATTTTTCTTCTTTTTTATCTTTCTTATCCTTAGACTGAACAATCTCCATTGAACTATCTTTAAGTTTTCTGAATATTTCATTCAGTTATGATACTTGTCAACTCCAGGATTTCTATTGATCTCATTTTTATAGCTTATATTTATCAGTATGAGTAAACCTGGAATTACTTGTGACTTGTGTAGGGTTTGGATACAGTTGGATGGCAATGAATTGGAGAGGACATAAGATATTTTTTTTCTGGTAATAAATAAATAGCATGTACACTAAACCAGCTTAGACAATTTTTAATTACATAATTGAAGTACAAGTTTATAAGCATGCCTTAATAAAAACCTATTTGTTTGTCAAATTTAATAAAAAAAGGATTTTTACTGGGCTATCTTTTCTGCTCATGGACAGAACTTTATGTAGAGTCTTACAAGTAAGTGAGAAAATTGTTTCAACTAAAGCTTTATATCAACCAGTTTGGATTAACCATGCTAATTTAAGTTTTCAAAAAAGTATTATCCTTATTTCACAGCTGTCTATCAACAGCTGATCCAAGAACACTGTCTGTTTCAGACCTGAAGTGCTCTTTGCCAACTAGGTGATTTTTTTTATTATTATTACGGTTTCCTAAGAAGGAGAGATATTTTCACAGAAGAGCTAGTTGTAAGGAAAATATTTTGTTTCCTCCAAGAAGGGCTTCCCTTTTCAGCTAGCTACTTAAAACATTAGCTGTGAATTTGGATGCCTGTTAATTGCAATGGTGGTGATGATGATGATGATAGGAAAGGGTGAGATTATGAAGTTTCCAGGTGAAGAAAGAGTTTTTTTTTTTTTGTCACTACATATCATTAAACACATTCATATAGGGATTGTGATTGTATTTATAGGTTTTTGAATACCAGAGTGCATACAGGTATGACAGCAAAAGGAAAACTAGAAGTGACAGAAAAGGAAAAATAGTCTTAAGTAAGAAATTTGGTTTGAAAATGACCAAATTTCCAGACTGGTCACTACATCCTGTACACTTAGGTCTTAATATCAGTGAGTTCAAAAGCAAAGTTACTTGTCCACTAATTTGTTAATTTGGTGTCTGAAGTAATGTTATGACATTTTATTCCCTTCTGTAGGAGAAAAACAATGAGTAATGCAATTAAAATAAAGACAAACTAACATGATATATGAACATTAAACTATTATGCTAGGTAATCGAATTGTATATTGACAAGAATTATTATCCAAATAATAATAAATTATGATGACTGGTTTCAATTACAAAATAAAATACATGAACACATACTACCATTCTCATGCATTCATTTGCCTGGCAACTAAGAAATGAACTGCCCTCTGGGATCTTACTTCCAAAGGCAACCCCACAGGAGAGTAGTGAAAGCTATGCTAAAAATCTACTCTACCTGAGTCACTGTTGCTTCATGATCTTCTGAATTATAGCAGAAGATTTCTACAGCTGCTGTTTGTGGACCTACAATTTTCCAGTATAATTGCAGCCCATTTTTATGATGGGAGTTACTAGGATATCAGAGTCCTACAGAACCTGAATCAGTCCTGCCTGTCAAACAGTACAGATGGAAAAAAGTCTAAACTTTCAGGCAGTTTTACAGGGAACTGTGGATGATCCAGTTGCAATGAAGCCATGGTACATTACAAAGAAAGAGATGACCTTATTCTTAGGATTGATTCGGTCATTGATTAATTGTGACCTTGGGCAAGGTGTTTGCCATCTCTATTTCTGAAAATAAGCATAGACTTAATGGATTTACTGATACCTAAGTTCTCTTCTGGGTTTTACAAATTCATCTACTTGCCTCAGACTAGGTATTCTTTAAGATATTTTTTGTACAAGCTGGAAAAGTGTGCTCTCTGTTGCTTCCAGTTATGAGCATAATACCTTGTTTCCAAATAATTACTTGCAAAAAACATAGGCATTCCTTTGCTCCTTTAAATCCCACGGTTGCTATGAGCCATGTTTGTAGTATTGTCAAATCAGTTATCTTCCAAATCCTGGGTGCAATTAGGGCATCTAAGACCATTGTGAAGAGTAATGTGGCCCATCCTGTATTCAGACAACACATATTAAAGATTATGTCTCCATGTTTGTGTGTATGTGTGGTATATATCTCTTTCCTTTTGCCTCCCAAAGCCTACTTAAGGTCTCAATTTTATCAGAGACCACTGGAATTTCTATCTCAATTCTCACTTCATAACTTAAAACCCATATGACCATGGGAGTAATACTTAATCTTTTAAATGGTAATCTCCGCACCATAGAGCTTTTATCAGGAGTGAGTGTATAGTGCATATGTAAGTGGCTTATTTAATGATCTAATTTGGTAGGGTACAAAACAACTTTGTTCTTTGATCACCACACTTTGAAACTCCTCTATATAATATTCCTTTCCTTTCTATGGATGAATTCTGGGTTAGAAATCACAGTTTTCTTGTACCATTCATAAATGTTAACAAATAATTTCACTTTTCGTAGTTTTTAATAGTGAAATACAATCTAACATCTCATTTTGTTGTATTCTGTGTCCCTGCTGGATTTTAACCTCTTTGTAAAGAGGGATTATATATTATTATTAATGACATCTTCTAACTTATCCACAATTTTTGTTACTTCTAGGTAGTGATAGAGGAAATGAAAGTAGTCGAAGAACAGGTGTAAGAATGAAGAGGTGTGTGATATAATGGTTGAAGTATGGAGCCAAAATTTGAATCAAGATTCCAGTTCCTATGCATATTAGCTGTGTGACTTTCAATGGTGATTGGGTGAATCTGTATTTCTGATTTCACATCCGCATTATGGAGATGATAATATCATCAAACTCAACAAGTCATAGTTAGAATATAATAAATCACTAGAAGTTAAGAACAGAGAGTAGCAAATGGTACTTTGTAAATACTAAATATTTACTTTTATCATGGTTACTAATATCAATTACATTTTGGGTGTGCACTGTGCACAGTCTGTAGTCAGGGACACAGCTCATCATTAAAAATAGAGATTTGTTCTAGATGCATTCTCGTTTTGGACTCCAAGGGCAGTATCATAAGCTTGGCTTCCACCAAATATTCTCAAAGCATAAAAATGGAAATGTTGACTAGAGAGGGTTATAATGGTGTTGATATGATACATTTGTAAGTGTGCGTGGGTATTTTTTAACATTTTCTTGGACATTTACACATGGTCTTCTCTTTCACCAAAGAAATTGTTTCTATGGAGCTAAAAAAGAAAAAAAAAAAACACTCTTCATATCACTTTTAGTTGAAAGGCACAGCAGGTAAACTGTTTGGGATTTGCTGGATGGGTTAGCTTTCTCTATTGCTTGCTGCAGTATCTTTTACTGATCTTTCAGGGAAATAGCTAAAAGCCAGCTCCTCCCAGAGCACAAAGTCTCCACCATTATTCATCTTCTGAGAGACTGCCTGAGTTAGACTTACAGGGACAAGCAGAAAATTGAGTTTTCATGGAAGCATCTATGCTGGTGTATTGGACCAATTATCAATGTTATCTGCTGTATTCTCACCTTAACATTTGAGCCCATATTTTGTGCATTCTGATGGGACTGATTTCTTTACCAAAGATACTTTTAAATCTTACTAAAGTCAGCAAAGGAGATCTCTCTTTACTTAGCTCAATATCGCAGATTGGTTTCTCACAGTTAAGAGCTGATGACAATGTCATGTAGGTTTGCACTTCTGGAGTAGCACACTCCTTCTCTGATATGAATACCATTTCCCTTGCCAATGCACTGTCATTTCCCCTGAAATATCTCAGTAATATGCTACTTTGATATATAAAAATCAGCACTATGTATGAGATGTTACAGTAGAGTGTTGTAAAGTCAGGTTTCTATATTTTTTATGTGTCATACTCTATATAATGCGATGTTTCTATTTTTGGTCAATTTATAGATGTCTAAAATCTTACACTTAAAATATTGAAAACAACCACGTTAATAGAAATGTTTTACAAACACAAACACAATACAGCAGGAAAGCAGAGTTTAAGCCACTCTGTTGCATGAACAACATCATTTTGAAAATGAATGGTGTGTTAAGTTCAGCTGCCATCACAGTGACAGTACTAACAGCTAAAAGGCAGAATTATTGCTCGGAGTTCTACTTTCCTTGTTAATGACTGTGAGGAAATTCATTGTGATACCATCAAAAAATGGAGATTTTAAGAATTTTAATTTTCTGAAATAGCTATATAAAACGTAAATGTGCATTCATGTCCTTCTTAGCTGTATTTGTTTTAACAGATTGAAAATGAATTTAAAAAATGTAAGTACATTTTTATTTCATTTTATTAATAACTCTTTCAACTTGGGAAAAATCATTTTCTGAAAATATGAGTCATGTATTTGCACTTTTTATTTCTCGGCCACTCAACTAAAGAAAGGCTAAACAAATCATTTTTCTGGTCACATGCTGTTTTGTTCTCTATCCAATTGGAAGTGAAATGTCTTGGGAGGAAAGAGGATGCCAAAAATGTACCAGGCTTGAGGAACTTTAGATGGAGTGGTTTTCCCTGGCTTTTTCTGAGCATGACATTCAACGTATAAAGTTAGCAGGTTTATATATTATCCTCTTTTGTTTTTAGCCTATAAGGCTTGAAATAAAATGATTATCAAGTTTATTTCTTGCTATGTTTATATTGAAATAAAGTATTTCTAAATTTATGCAGGGTAGCCCTGGTTGACTCAGTAGATTGAGCACTGGCCTGCAAACCACAGGGTTGCTGGTTTGATTTCCAGTCGGGGTGCATGTCTGGGTTGCAGGACAGGTCCCTAGCAGGGGGGCATATGAGAGGCAACCACACATTGATGTTTCTCTCCCTCTCTCCCTCCCTTCCCCCATCTAACAATAAAATTAATAAAATCCATTTTTTGAAAGTTCTATAAAATAAATAAATAAACATATTCAGAATATTTTGTCTTGGTTTTTAATTCTATGTAATAAAAATCCTTGAACCTAGAGTATATACAAAAAGGCAAGTGTGTACATGCTCATCATAACACACATGCACTTACACACACAGAGTAAACCAAGTGAAGGAAGAATGTTGTTCAGCTATCTTGTAGGACCATGGTTGGGGGTTACTATACTAGAGCCTTGCAAAGATTAAACTACACTTCAGGTAATATAGATTAATTTTATATATTTTTTAAAGTCCAAGAGATTCCTGCTTCCAACATATAACAACAAGTAAGCTAGGTAGGTAGGCAGGTAGGTAGATAGGTAGATATAGAGATATGGAGATATATAGTTATGTAGTTACATAAAACACTTTACCATACGTCACTGAGCATGGTAAAAAATTTGAAATGAACTCTGTAGTCAAATATGTGTGACAAAATAGGGGAAGTTAAATCATTCTTTTTATTTCCTATAAGAATACTCATTGTCATTACCATGATAAAGAATCCTTTGAATGTACAATATGTCTAAAACAACCCCTCCCCCAACATACACACTGCTTATTTCAAAGTGAAATGTTTATTAGGGTTACCAATTTTATGGCTTTTGGTAATGCAGTTTACCTTTTTTTTCTATTGAGGTAAAATTTACCTAATCACACAATCCAATTTTTTTCCCCAGCCACAGACCTTTAGGTGCTTAGATAAAGTTCAATTACCCTTTTTCTATCACCTGTCAGGGCATTATATTCCATGTCCTGAGAGATATGATGAGATGCATTTAATCTATCCATGATTCAAGAACATCTCTAGCCTATGTTTTTTGTTGGCTGCAGTGTTGTAAGTGGACTAAGTACATGTATTAAGCAATTTCAGTAAATATAAATTTTCAACATATATAGCATCTGGTATTTAGGCATAAACAGATGGCTCAAGTGCAGCTGTTTTCAAATATTGGCTACTGTTCTATTGTAGATCGTAAATCATGGTTATAGCCAAAAGCTCTTAAACTAAAGAAGATGGATGTAAAGCTTTCTTACCAATAGGGAGGGCTTTAGTCATAAGAAAAAAATATATATATATACTAAATCTCCATTTATTTAACTAACTACTTCCCCATATCATTTTTATTACACTCAAAAGGAGTATAAAGGACAAATTAGTAAATCAAATATATCCTTAAAATTATGAGTATACTCATAATAAACATAAGTGGTATTTTATAATCTTTCTACATGCCAATCACTTCTCTAAGTTATATAGATAAATATTCCAGAGCTTTACTGTGCTATAAATAACAGACTGTACTGTGACTTCAAAAAAATGCATATGTCATAATTTGCATGTTTCATTTCATGCTTATTTGGCTGTCCTTCTAAAGACCAGAATAAAGGATGGGTAGACAGGTGGTCCTCAACAACTATATATTCGGTACATGATTATCTATCTATCTGTCTGTCTCTCTATGTATTCATCTATCATCTGTCTATCTATCTATCTATCATCTACACTTATTGATTGGCTGTCCCTCTGGAGAAAAATGCATGGTTGGCTTTAAGCAAATGCTTTAAACAGTCATATGACTAACCACATTTTTTTTTTCCTTAGAGGAATAGCATGGTCCTAGGAGGGTGCTGGTTCAGGAGTCAGAAGACCTGGTCTCACTGTTTAATTATGATAGATCTTGGATTGTTTTCATTTTAATACAGGACAACACTAGCATTTCACAAAACTGTAATAATCAAATAAAGATATATAACTAAATGGCTCCATAAATCTCTAAATAATGATATAGATGATAGTAATTATTACTTAGGTAATACCTCATTATTTGAGACTCGAATTTTAAAGCACTTGATCCCCACACCTACCCAAGACTCCTGCTACACTCAAATGAAATCAGACTGTGGTCCTCTGCTGAGCATTTTACATGAATCTGTCTACCACAAAAGAAATGGATATTTCAGCTTTTATTATTCTAGTTAAACTCATACCCTATAAAGTTAATGAGTTACAGCTAAGAAAATATTGGCCTCCTGCCTTACTCGAAGTGAGATATGAATGAAAATAAGAATCAGAATTAGAGTAAATAAAAATAAAAATTACTTACAAGGTCAAAGTAATTTTATATATCTATTATCTCTAATCCTCAAAAACACTGTCAAGTAAGATTTACATCTTTGGCCAAAAACACATAAATACTAATTGCTAGAGAAGAGCACAAGGTCAAATTTGTCATTCTACAACGCCTGTCTAAGGATTTTCTGCTACATAAATGCCTCTCTAGTTTTGTACACATAATGACTTAATTCAAGAGAGAATATTGAAGAGGGTTTCACATTAAGTGGCCGTTAGCTGAAGACATTTAAGAATGCCTGCATGGCACAGCACTGAGTGACCCTCTGCTTGGACAGTATGAAGGGCTGAGGTAACTCTCACACTGTATTCTAATAGGTACATCATGGAGAATACATGAAACAATTATTTGAGTAATTCTAGGATGAAACAAAGAATATTACCTTTTTTTTTAGTCAAATGATTTATACTGGCTTCCCCAGATGCTTATATCAAGCCTGTAGCAATTCAGTCTTTTTATTTTGGTAGCTATGCCCTCTGGTCAAATGGCTTTAACAGGGGAAGTTAGAAATAAAAGATGTATACCAAGTTTTTAGTTGCATCAGCCCAGAAGTGACACAAATCACTTTTTTTCACAGTCTGTTGGCCAGATCTAGTTAAATGAGACAACCTAATTGCAAGTGAAACTAGAAAAGTTTGATCTTCTTATGGATACTGTGTGTGTATTACATGCTTCAACTAGACTTTGGTTTCTGTTTAGGTTTACATTTCATGAGGCAATGTTGGCAATGCTGTTATACTAAATTATGTGAATAACTGAACCACTTATTATTTCAAAACAGAATCTATTTATTGTCACTATAGATGCTAAAGTTTGTGTAGATTCCTTACACAGGAGAAACAATTGGCCTTCAATATCTTTTTTCCCCCAAGCTATCAAAACATCAAAATACAATGCATATCAATACAGTGGCTATAGTAAGGCAGAATATATCATGGTATTTCTTGGGATTGAAAATAGTAACATTATTACCTCATTATCAATGCAACTATACTATTGAGACCCTTCATTTCTACCACATAGTTGTTTCTAATAAGATATCTTACTTAGTATTAAAATCCAATGAATATGCTATGCTTTCATTGATTAAAAAATTCTTATAATAATACAATTCAGATTATAACAAATATATTGAATGATATTACATATGTGACATACCTCACCTAAGACGCTGTGGAAAAAGTATTTGAAATAAGTAACAGTTTGTCTTGGATACCATAAGGAAAAATACTTAAAGAACTACACTTCATTCCTACCAATAGTGCATGAAGGTTTCCTTTCCTCCACATCCTTGCCACCACTTATCATTTGCGGATTTATTGATGATAGCCATTCTGACAAATGTGAGGTGATATCTCATTGTGGTTTTCTGACTTGCATTTCTCTGATGATTAGTAATATTGAGCATCTTTTCATATGTCTAATAGCAATCCATATGTCTCTTTGGAGAACTCTCTATTTAGGTCATTTTCCCATTTTTTAATTGGGTTGTTTTTTATGAGTTATTTGAGTTTTTAAATAAATTTTAAATATTAACCCCTTATCAGATGTATTATTGGCAGATATGTTTTCCCAATAGTGGGTTGTCTTTTCAATTTGTTTTTGGTTTCTCTTGCTGTGAAAAAAAAATTTAGTTGATGTAGTCTCATTTGTTTTCCTTTTGTTTCCCTTACACAAGGAGATATAGCAGGAAAAAACTTGCTACGAGAAATGTCCAAAGTTTCACTGCCTGAATGCTGGTTGGTAAGTAGCCATTGTGGAAAACAATATAGGGTTTCCTCAAAAATTAGAAATGGAACTACCTTAAGACCCAGCAGTTCCACTTCTGGGAATATATCCAAAGAAACTTGAAACACTGATTTGAAAGAATATATACACCTTATGTTCATTAGAGCATTATTTAAATTAGCCAAGATTTGGAAGCTGCCTAAGGGCCCATCAGTAGATGGGTGGATAAAAATGTTGTGATGCATTTACACAATGGATTACCACTCAGCCATAAAAAGATAGAAATCTTACCTTTCCAGACAGCATGGAGGAACCTAGAGAGTATTATGCTAAGTGAAATAAACCAGTCAGAGAAATGCAAGTACCATAATGTGGAATGGTACTTGCATTTATATGTGGAATCTAATGAACAAAATAAACAAACGAAATAGAAATAGACTCAATAGATGCAGAGAACAGACTGACAACTGTCAGAGGGAAGGGGCACTGGGGGATTTGGGTGAAATATATGAAGAGACTAAGCAAAAAAAAATAAATAAAAACAAAAAACTCATAGATACAAACAACAGAGTGGCAATTACCAGAAGGAAAGGAGGATGGGGGCAGGTAGAAGAGATTAAACAGAATAAATGACATGAGGGGACTAGACTTTGGATGGTGAACACACAGTACAAAATACAGGTGGTGTATTATAAAATTGTACACTTGAATTCTATGTAATTTTATTAACCAATCTAACCCCAGTAAAGTCAATTAAAAAAGAACTATACTTCACACTATACTTTAACTGGTAAATTTGTTTCACATAGAAAAACTATTAGCAATTAAAAGCTAATATATATATATATATATATACTTGAATTGAACAAATAGGTAAATAAATTAATTATAGATAATTAATTGTAGATAATGTCAGAGAAACTTGATAAATAAAAAATAAATAATAAATAAATAAATAAATGAAAATAAATAAATAAATGTAAGAGGATGGGGGACACTTCGAATGAACCCTGTGATGTGAGACAATAAATATATAAAATCTTGTTTTTTTAAATAATAATATTCACATAGTTAAAGCAGTAATAAAATAAATATATGCATATATGTTATTATACATAGATATATATCCTGCTTTTGTCCTGATTGAATCTAGAAGCTATAAAACTCCAATAGCAACAAATATATTTGTAGCTTATACCTTGCTTTCTAAATGTAATTCACTATAGAAGAAACCAATGCTCTTCAGAGAAGTTGTTCATTCTAGGGTACAAGGCTAGATTAGGGTCAGGGTACATACAAGAAGAGTTTGAGACACCTTGTAGTGCCAAAATATACAGATGTGCTCCCTGGTCACATGGTTGGATCCATTGCCCCATGCACCAAAAGGTTGTGGGTTCCATTCTAGATTAGGGCACATACCTAGGTTGCCAGTTGGATTGATCACCTGGACAGGGTATGTGTGGGAGGCAACTAATTGATGTTTGATGTCTCTCTCTCTCTCTCTATCTCACTTTTCCCTTGTTCTCTCTCTAAGATCAATGAATTTATCCTTGGGTGAGGAATAAAAATATATATGTATAAAAGAGTGGGGATAAGGGCCTAGTTCAAAGGAGACAAGAACCAACCTGAAAGAGTTCCCAGTGGCCAAAAGCAAAACAAGTTAAGCAATAAAATAAATAATACTTTATTACAAGCTGAAGTATAAAATAAATATCCTGTGAATATACTTATATAAATAAATAATTGAATAAGAATAAGATATAATTATTCCTCTTACAGAAGAATTTCCAATTAGTGTGAAAATAATGATAGAAATTGAAAATCATCATTAGAAAACCATAGTGAGAATTGCTGTAGGTAAATTTTCTTTTGAAAAATGCTAAAATCAGTGTGTGACACTTTAAGAAGCAGCAGAAATCCACATAGCCTCAATGTATCTCCCCTAACTATAATAACAACTGTGGTGCTTTAATATCTAACCATAAATACTTCAATAGCTCTGTCTAGGAGGTAGAGATTAATTCTCCCTCTGAGATGGGTCTGAACTTCTTTTTTGTTTAAGATTTTATTTACTTATTTTTAGAGAAAGTGGAAGGGAGAGAGAAAGGAAGTGAGAGAAACATCGATGTGTGAGGGAAATATCTATCATTTGCCTCTTGAACATGTCCCAACTGGGGACCAAACATGCAACCAGGAATGTACCCTGAGCGGTATCAAACCACTGACTTTTCATTTTGCAGAATGATGCTCAGCCAACAGAGCCACACTAGTCAGGTCAGGACACAGGACTTCTTGACTGAGTGATAATAAGTATAGCAGGGAAAGGGGGGGGATCTACTTTACAGTGGAGAAGCTTGGAATATATTACAGTCACCAAATGATCAATTTAACAAGACCATAGAACAGGCATGCTGACATGACATGCCTTGAAAAACTGCAGTAAGATGATAGCATCACCTCTGTGGTATTTTTCTCCCAAATCTATAATCCCTGTCTATTCGTGAAAACACATCAGACAAACACAAATTGAATGCCATTTTATAAAATACCCAACAAATATTATTTATCTTATTCCTGACCTACAACATCTCTAAGAAACTTCAACCAGAAATAAGAAACTATGAAATTATCTTGACAAACGATCCAATATCATATTGAATTTATAAAGTATCTTTTCATTGAAGTTAATAATGACACTTCCTAAATAGATCCACTAAGAGTAAACTTACTTGCAATTTGGGATGCAGATTTCTTTTGTCATTTAGAGTTTTACTGAGATATAATTCATACATCATAAAATTCACTATTTAAAGTACACCATTCAATATTTTTGGTATATTTTCAGAATTGTAAAATCATTATCACAGCATTGCCTCTGTTCCAGAAAGAAATTGTGACCCTCTTAGCCACCACCACCCAGTTCTGCCATCCCACCACCAGCCCTAGACAACCAGGAATCCACTTTCTATCTCTGCAGATTTGTCTGTTCTGGGCATTGCCAATAAATAGAATCACGTAGTATGTGGTCTTTTGTGCCTGGCTTCTTTCAGTTAGCATAATTTTTACACTATTTATCCACATTGCGTCTCTACCAGCACTTCACTTCTTTTATGGCTAAAAAGTGTTCCACTGTCTAAATAGACCACATTTTACTTATCCATCACTAGTTGTTGTTTTCTCTATTTTTTGACAATTTTGAATGTTGTTATGCTGTTCTAAACGTTATGTTATGCTATTGTGAACATTCATATGCATGTTTTATGTAAATTCATGTTTTCAAATCTCTTGAATATATACTTAGGAATTTAATTTCTGGGTCATACGAGTACTCTGTACTTAAGACTTTGTGAAACTGCAGACTATTCCAAAGTGGTTGCACCATTTTACATTTCCACCAGCACTATTTATGAGCATCATGTCTCCACATCCTCACCAGTGCCTGTTACCATCTCTCCTTCTGAATCTAGCCATCCTAGTGGGTGGGGAGTGGGGTCCTGTGTTGGTTTTTTTTTTTCCCTTTTTTCTTTTGCCTAACCCTTAATGGCACTCATTGTGCCAACAACATTAATTAATTCCCTGAGGAGAGTTCTTTCTTGGGTAAAGAATTACAAACTACAGATATTGATGTACAAGGTCTGTTCAGAAAAAGTCAAGCCATTGTTAATATTACAAAAATGGTTTGCCCAACATGGATGTAACCTGGCAGGCAAGGAGCGTGGAATGGAATGTGCATGCATGAACAATGATGACTTCACTGTACTAGTCAGTGGGTGTGGTAGACACTATTGAGTGAGCATGTGTACTGTGTGGCTGTCACAATCAAAATGAGCAAGTAAAGCAATAAATTTGAATCAAATTTTGTGTTAAGCTTGAACATTAATCTGCAGAAACTATTCAGATGATTCAGAAGGCTGCAGCTATGGGCAACTGCTGATTGGCAGCTTCATCATGACAATGTTCCTGCTTGTTCACCACATCTCGTGCCCAGTTTTTTGGCAAAACATCAAATAACCCAGGTGACTCAACCCCACTACAGCCCATATTTAGCACCCTGCAACTTCTGGTCTTTCCCAAAACTAAAGTCACCTTTCGAAAGGGGAAGAGATTTCAGACCATCAGTGAGATTCAGGAAAATATGATGGGGCAGATGATGGTAATTGGGAAAACTGTGTGAGGTCCCAAGGTGCCTATTTAGAAGGCAACTGAGATGTTATTGTCCTGTGTACAATGTTTCTTGTATCTTGTACATTCTTGAATAAATTCCTCTATTTTTTTATTACATGACTGGATACCTCTGGAGAGGCCTTATAAATCTCCCATTGATGAAGTTTCCACTATCATTACCTAACAAATTCCAAAGCCACACCCTGTGATACTGTCACATTGGGCATTGGGTTTCAAAATATGGATTTGGTGAGGGCTACAATCAGCCCATAGTGCACATAATAGTTAACAATCTGGGGATAAGTAAAAGAAGAAATTCTTGGAATGAAAGTTGTTGTCTCTGGAAGACTAAGAACTACAGTCAACAAGGTGGGAAAACTGTTGTTTTACTTTACTAGTCTGTTACAACAATTTTACTTGAAAGGAAATATAATAATGTATGGAACTGTGCATATTATGTTCAATAAAATAAATTTTTCTCCATTCATCTACCTACTGCACAGTAAACTGGCTTTTCAAAAGGCAAGTTCTGATCATTCCTCTATTCACTTCAAAAATTGCACATGTGTGTTTCAGAGAGCAAATTACAGTTGGTATTCTCTCTCTACTCACTCTCACTTTTTTTTTGTTTTTATACTTGTGTGACTGTTTTATTTATTAATTTGTTTGTTTGTTTTTATTAAATTAAATGGGGGTAACACTGGCTAATATAATTATATATGTTTCAAGTTTAAATCTCTGTAATATACTACCTATATATTACATTGTGTGCCTACCTCCAACAGTCAAATCATCTTTTGCCATTGTATATTTGAACCCCTTTATACTCTACAATCCTGTCAATACCCTGCCCTCTGGTAACCCCCACACTATTGTCTGCATCTATGGTGTTTGTTTGTTTTTCTTGGTTGTTCATTGGTTGCATTCAGTTTTATATCCCATATCTGAGTGAAATCATATGGTTCTTAGCTTTCTGTCTGACTTACTTTGCTTAGCATGATATCCATCAGACTGAGACAATTTAGCCATGCTAAATCACCTAATGTGAATGTTTTAGGAACATAGAGGAAACCTTAGTACCTGGAGAAAACCCATGCAGAGAGAGGGGAAACATAGGAACTCCAAATAATGAACCTGGCCAGGAACTGATTTTCTTTGTTTCAGTGTTATAACTAAGTGATGTTTAACAAAATGACATTGTTAGAGAACCTGCTGTAGCTACATGTTTGTATATTCATTTCTATTTATGTATATTTATAAATACCTATATACTAAGGAAAATAAAGTACCTCAAATGATATTGACCTTGTACAGTCATAGTTCCAATTCCCTACCTTATCTGCTGGGGATACATTTCAAGACTACCAGTGCATGCTTGAAACAGCTCTTAGTACCAAATCCTACATATGCTGTTTCTTCCTATACCTACATACCTAAGGTAAAACTTTATTTATAAGTTAGGCACAGTAATAGGTTAACAACAATAACTAATAATCAAAGATAAAAATTATAATATACTCTAATAAAGTTATGTAAATCAGACCCCTCTCTCTATTAAAATATCTATGTACTGTTCTCACATTTCCAGTGATGATGTGAGATAATGCAATGCCAATGTAATAATCTGGAGTGAGTCAATGATGTAGGCAATATGACATTGCATTAGACATCTATAAAAATTGCTTGAACGTAAGCACTATGATTTGATGATGCAGACTGGATAAAGGAGGTGGCTTCTAAGAGACCAATGGGTGGGTAGTATAAACAGCATAGATACACTGGACAAAAGGATGATTCACTCCCCAGGCAGGACAAAGCTGGGTGGCTCAAGATTTCATGCTTCTCAGAATGGTGACCAATTTAAAACTTATGAATTGTTTATTTCTGGAATTTTGCATCTAATATTTTCTGAGCACAGGTAACTGAAACCATAGAAAATGAACCTACAAGAATGGGGAACTCCTGTATTAAAAGTGGATTTTAAAAAATGATAAAGAGACATTGACTTTGTGTTGGTGAGAATGTGAGACCAGTTATCTCTTTAGGAACATAGTATTAAAATATACTTTGTTAACATGACCTTTTTGTTAATTGATTACTATGTAACTAAAATGGCATTTATCTTTGGATACAATTCTGTACATTTGAACAAAGAATATAGTCATTCCCTCAATTTTAGCATAATTTATATAATTTTAAAATATTGAGTAATTAATATATTTGGAGTCCCAAGTCCTGTACACAGGAGAGTGTTAGGCATTTTTCTAGTAACCCAAAAACTCTCCTTAATTAGTATATTTGCTTAATAATCAGCACAAAAGAACTCATGAATCACAACTGTAAAATTACAGAAAGAAAAATTTGGAGATAAGTAATATTTGTAACTGATTGATGGTTTAACATTAATTAAAGTATAGTCTGTCCAATATAAATCTTAATATAGAGAAAACCAGAAAGCTCTTTCTTTTTATAAGCTCTTTCAAAATAAAATGTTAATCACATTACTGCAGGTAATTCATTCATTGTGAAGAAAACAGTATGTATAGTTAGAAAAGGGTTGAGATGACCCCAAATATAAACTTTTAGCTTATCCCTAGGCTCAAATGCAAGGAGAAAAATAAAGACTAGGGCTAAATTTTAATTAGTTTGGCTAAGTACGAAGGAGTTTTCTAATACGGATCCAATATGTAATAACCAGAAGATTTTTTTTTTGGCCATAGGTATTTAAGGAAAGTTCTGTCCAAATTTTTTTAGTGTGTGTTATGCTGTCTTCTCCCCCCTTCCTTGCCCTCTTTCTTTTCTTCCCTATTCTATTTTTCTTCTTTCTCTCTCTCACTTTCACTCTCTTGGATCTTGGAGTCCAAGAAAATGTTTGTAAAAACACTAGTTGAACACAGGTCAAAGGAACAGATACTTCAGAGACCATGCATGATAAAGAATATAGACTATACAAAAATACTTTATAAAAATTACTTAGCAAGGAGATAGTCACAGTTTATAGTGACCAACAAAAACAAACACTGAATAAGAGGAGAATATGATTTCTAGTCACCATCTTATAATATTTTGATGCCTACTTTTAAATTATATGTATATAAAATGAAGAATGAAGAGTATATGGCCCAGTTACAAAAGAAAGTAATGGAAATTTTCCTGAAGGACAGATATTGGAATTACTAAACAAAGCCTTTAAATCACCTTTGTTAAATATGTTCAAAGAGCTAAAGACCATAGACAAAGATATATAGATGACCAGGAGGAAAATAGGGAAAGAAGAGAAATAAATTGTAACAGAGAATCAGAGGGCTGAAAAGTTCGATAGCTGAAATGAAATAGTCACTAGGGGATTTGAATAGCAGATATAAACAAAAGAAAAAAATCAGTGACAAAGATAGGCCAACTGAAATGATTCGGTCTTAGAAACATAAAGAAAAAATAAAAACAATGAACAGAGCCTAAGACTTATGAGATGCCATCAATATAACCACAGTCCCAGAAGATGAGAGAGAGAATGGAGAAAGAAGAATATTTGAAGAAATAATGATTGAAAACATCCCAAATTTGAGCAAAGATATGTATCTGTTCCTTTAGGAATCTAAATAAACTCCAAGAAGAATAAATAAAATACCAGAGCACATTATAATCAAACTGCTAAAAGTCAAGAGGGAAAGGAGAATCTTCAAAGCCTCGTGAGAACAGAGACTCATCATATACAAAGAAGTCTCAATGATATTAACAGAAGATTCCTTATCAGAAGCCACAGAAGGTAGGAGACAATGGGATGGCATTTTTAAAGTGTTGGACAAAAGGAGGGAAAACTGTCAAACAAGAATTCTGTCTATGGTCAAACTTTCCCTCAAAAAAAGAAGGAGAAGTTAAGATATTACCCAGCTGGACCCCCTCAAAAAGCTGAGTTCTTTGCAAGCAGAACGACCTTACATGAAATGCTAAAGAGAGCCCTTCATGCTGAGATGAAGAGATACTAAACAGTAACTTGAAACTATATGAAGATAAAAGAATTCTGGTAAACATAACTACATAGTAAATATAAAGTTGGTATTACCACAGTTTTAGTTTGTAACTCTTTATTTTTAACATGATTTAAAATACATATACACAAACCAATAGTTATAAATTTATGATAATGTAAAATAATGTATAAAGATGTAATTTGTGACAGCAACAACATAAAGAGATGTGTATGATAAGACATGGTAAAACTTTAATGTATATTTCTAAGTGAAAGAGGACAATACAAAAAGGCTTCTGTATGTTTTCAAATATATAACACCTTCAAAACTATTGAGATCAGGGGTTGTCAGGTTTGTAGGATAAGAGGGGGTAGGTAGAGCATAGAACACTTATTTGCATTGGAACTATTCTGCATCACACTATAATGGTGGATATGAGTCATTATACATTTATTAAAACTCTTAGATGATGCAACACAAAGCAAGAACTCTAATGTAAGCTATTGACTTCGGGAAAATAGTGGTATGTTAAGGTATGTTGATCCATTGTAACAAATGTATGCACTGTGTGGGGGCTTTGATAGTGGGAGAGACTATGCATATGTGGGGTCAGAGAACATTACGGACAGTCTCTACACCTTCTGCCCATTTATGCTGCGAACATAAAAGCTCTCTAAATATTAAGTTTATTTTAAAATAAGCTACTATAATAAAAAACAATGTTTTTTGAAGTTGAAATAAAACTATAGAGACAAATAACTGTTATGTTTTATTTAGGTCTTCGGGCCACTGTTTGTTTGTTTATTTATTTATTTATTTATTTATTTATTTATTTATTTATTTATTTATGCTAACAAGAAGCAGTGAGGGATGTCATGCAGACTACGAGTGGAGGAGGAGGAGAAACCATGCAGAGCCAATGAAGACCTCTCATGGAAGAAGAAGATGATGGTTTATGCTCACCTCAGGGCAACAGATTGAAAGAGTAATAATGCAGCTTCCTGAGTTTCAACTTTGAAAGCCAAAAACAGAAACCCTATTGTGAGAGAAATAAAAAATCTTGTTTTTCACTGCTGTGAGCCTTCTTTCTGTAAAATCAACGTCAAGTTGAAATTAGAAGTATAGCAGCTTGGAAGATTTTGAGAATATGGCCCTTCTTCCACAGCAAGACAAAGGTCATTTTCTCTACTGAATTTAACTTGGGAACAGTGTATTCCCAATAAGCACCACAGTGGCATGCACACTGTCCTTGCAGTGAAGAAATCACATCATTTCTAATAGGCTAACAAGCAAGCAATAAATTCTTTTGTGAAACATCATGTCAGAGTGGTGGGATTGGAAGATATAGACTTTGGCATTTACCCAATGCTTACTTTTCCAGCTACACATGCCTACTGGGCCATTATAACAGCAGTAAGCATAAGAAAATGTAGAGATACATAATTAAGGAAAAAGCTGACAGTTATCTTTCTCTCAGATTTACACAGCTGGTACTTGGAGCAGCAATGGACCTTTTACATCAATTTGAAGTTGATTTCAATCAACATTGATTGCCCAGTCTGGACCATTAAGTGCATAACTGATTTCAAAGAAATGAAATATGATGTGTGTAGAAATCAGGGTAAAAAGCTAAAGAACAACAGGAAGAAATCAACGGTCTTAAAGTAAATAAATCCATTTACAACTGTTTGCTAATTAGCTTTTTTCCTTTAAGTTCAGCAGTTTTGTTGATTGCTCTTTTCTTCTTTACACTCTGAATGTAGAGATTACAAAATGCTGTGCATCCTAAGAACAATATAATGGTAAATAAACTTATCTTTGTAGCGTTTCTCAAATTAATGAAAATTCTACAAACACAGAGAAGTAATGAGTGAGTACAGGGAAGCTGAAGTATCTCAAGCACACAGAGGATGTCTTAGATATTTGGGGGCCAATGAGATACTAATCACTTTGTACAATCTCTTCATTTTCCTCATAATCTGAAATCTTAGAGTCCTTTTTAAAACAAATCAAGTTTTCTTCCTCCTTATATATCTAATTTTTTTCAAACATGTGCAATTGTTTCAATATCTCTGAAACTGATCACCATTTTATTAACAACAAATAAGAGCAAAAATAAAAAATGGAAGGCATCAGGAGTTTAGAATTTCTTGAGCATACCATGACTGATATTTTTAACCAGTGTGCTGAAAGAATTTATAAAACACGCAATATTTGACTATTTAGTCAAGGACACTGACCACTTTTCTGTAGATTGTCAAATTAAAAAAAAAAAAAAATGAAAACAGCCAACACAATAAACAGCTGGTGTAAATGAATCAAAATTTTCCTATTATTTTTATCAGATCATCAAAAACATAATTTGGGGGTGTGCCACAAAATTTAATAATTAGTCCATGTATCCCATGAGATAAAAAGGTTAAAAATTGCTGTACTATGACATTTCTTAGAAGTTTTCAATGTCTTCCTCTTCCTCTCCTTCTGACACCCGTATGATTTGGATATGGTATGTTCGGACATGTCTCATGGGCTACTTATAGTATCCTCATTTTTGAATTCTTGTTTATTCTTGCTATTCTGGTTGAATGTTTGTTTCTTCCTTATGTTTCAAATCATAGATTTGAATCCTGGCTTCCTTCACTTCATTGTTGGTTCCCTGTAGATTTTTCATTATTTCACTTAGTTTAACCTTCATTTCTTCCTTGATGTTGTTGCTATACTTGATGAGTTATTTGAGCATCGTGATTACCAGTGTTTTGAACTCTGCATCTGTTAGGTTGGTTACCTATGTTTCATTTAGTTCTTTTTCTAGGGGTTTGTTCTGTTCTTTCATTTGGCCATATTTATTTTTCTCCTCAGTTTGGAGACACATTTTTTGTTTCTGTGTATTAGGTAGAGCTGCTTTGACTCAGCGTCTTAGGAAAGGAACTTGTAAATTATACGGGGCAGAGCCTTAGGTAATCACCAGGGCGGGGCAACTCGCTTCACCACCTTGTGGTTCTGTGTGGAGGGAGGACTGTTGAGAGGTGACAATGCCACTCGCTGCCTGGCTTCTGGAGGTTTGTCCAGTATTCACCCTGTTTCCAGTCACTTCCCTTACTCTCCATATTCGAGAGTGTGCCCTGGTGCCAAATCCCAGAGGAGCCGGGTCTGCGAATATTGTAAGTCTCTACAGGCCCTTTGAGCAGAGTCTCCTGAAAAGTCAGCAGTTTCTTCTGTTACCCCAACCACCACCGGTTTTTACATCTAGAAGTTATGGGGATTTATCTTCCTGGCACTGGAACCCTGAGCTGTGCAGTCTGGCCTGGTGTTGGAATTGCTCACTCCTAAGGTATCCCTCCCAATTTTTATCCACCTCACGTGACTATGGGACCATGTCTTCCACTGCTACCACCTCTCCACGCCATAACGTGTCTCCACACCTCTCTGCCCTTTTCCGTGTCTCTGCCTCTCCTACCTGTCTGGATGAATGTGACTTCTTTAAAACCTTGGTTGTCGGACATCCATTCAGCTCAGTTTTCTGACAGTCCTGCGTTACTAGTTTTGAAGTCTAGTTGTAATTCTCTCTGTGGCTGTGCAAGGAGGCAAAGCATGTTTACTTATGCCTCCAATGTGACTGGAATAACAACCCAGTGATGATTTAATGAAATATAAAATCTTGAATATTAGAAGGAATAGGCATACTTTTGCAAAATTTATTTATGAATCTTCACTGAGCATTCAAAATATGGATTCAAAAATTGCAGTGGGATTGCAGTTCTACTGAAATGAACTCAGTTATATACAAAAAGAGAAACTTTTCATTTCTCCAGAGCTGAATTGATCTCTTTTATAAGCTATCACAAAGCTCAGTAGTAGAGAAATATGTCCTTGCCATTTGAAATAATATTTTGATTGAAATATTCTTCTTTCATTATAAGTACTTAATCCTTTAGGGTAACTGGATATATAGTCATTCTTTACAGAGTTCCATCCCTTCCCTTTTTCCAAAATAGTTGTTGGGTATATGATGTGAATTAACAAACCTATAACCTTAAATGGAAAGGATGTTAGTCAAAACATCTACACCTGTCCCGTCCACATTGCCCTGGCTTCCTTATGACTTCACGGCTGAATACACTGCCATGGCTAGAGAGCTCGAGCTGGACAGTCCCCTTCCCACATCCAGACCATCCAGAGACTACAGCAGGCTACACTGGGGCATTTCCTTTCTCCCAAGTCAGCCTTCGAGGAAATTCCAATAGTGTGTGTTCTGGTAAACTAGTTTATTTTGAGGGCGCTTCTGGTTAAGAACAAAATGTTATGGCATATTTTGTAATGGTTCTTCTCTCCTGCCCCATCTAGAAACATGAATGAATTTTCTGTGATATTTAATGTGAGGACCTTGTAGAAGTCCTGGAAGCAAATAAATGTGTGAGGTGAACCCTGGAATTTTTCATTCTCCAATTTGTCCACCCTGAGCCTTCAGCAGTTTGTAAAGAACAGTTCAGGTTTTTTGACTTAGCATCAGTTTCCATGGAGGGTTCCACTCCAGCAGGTCACAGTTCTTTATATTCACTTATCTGTCCACTTTAGGGGCAGTTCTTTGATGGATCTAAGAACAGTTGTTGATTCTTTAGTTTGTTCAGCTTTTTCTTGAAACAAATAGCTCCCTAGCTCCTTACATGCTGGGTCAAAAACCCTTATATTTGTTAAGGAGCATTTTTATTACTGCTTTAAAAAGATCCTTTCAGCCCTTCTTACATAGCAAGCAATAATTATTTTGTTTTAAATACCTTAGGGGATTTAGTTTAATTAGAAAAGATTCGTTTATTTCTCCTGACTTAAACCACTAAGTTATATATAACTCACAATGGCCAAGGCTTGTGCTTATAACAATTAAAAAAATAGAAGTATATAGCACCACAAAATTATTAGTTACATAATATAATGTACAATATCAAAAGTAACTTTAATAAAAGATTAAAATATTTTAATTTTTTTTAATTTTTATTTTTTATCACCACTTAATCACCTTTATACTCTCTTCTACCTCCACCCACCTGCTTCCCCTTCCACAATTACCACACTGTTGCCCATAATAGTAATCTCAGTTCTTATTGTGGCAGATGATAATATACTAGTTGTCATAAATTCATGCAACTCTTTTAAAAATCCTATTATTATATCCCCTCAAATAACCTCCTTGGATGGTTCCCCAGAGTCTCCAAATAGTCCTCCCTGTGGCACCCCAACCCTCTGCACCTCCACTTAGCCCTGCATGCCCTTGTTCCTCAGTAGACACTGATTTTTTTTTTTTTTTCTTTTCAGCATCCATCTTTACTTAGGTCCCCTCTCCTAGGATACTCCTAGAACAGACCCTGGCAAATTCTATTACCGTTGAGTAGGTTATAGCCTGCCTACTGTTCAAAGCACACTTTTTCCAAGAAGACATCTTGGGTCAAGCAAAAGGTACAATTATCTCTCTGCCAATATCCCTTTATGTAATATTGATAAAATTTTATAAATATTGTAATTTATTATCAACTATGAAAATAACTCATTTTATAGGACTATAGATTTTATATAGTGCTTTCAAATGCATTTTTCATGTATTTCTCACAATAAATCTAGAGTTTGTTTTGAAATTTTTCTTTAAGTAGATGAGAAAACTGAATACCTGAAAGGTGAAATAAACTTCTTTGGGTAACAGAGCTCCTAAAATCTAGAGATAAACTTTAGAAATAAAACATAATCTCAGTGTTTTGAGGATTTGACTTCTGCAGATCTTTCTCTCCTTTGTCATATTTCTTTTCCCCTATCTTATTGAGAAATAAATGACATGCATCATTCTATAATTTTAAGGCATACAGTAAAAAGCTTTGGTTTACATATACAGGCATACCTCAGAGGTATCGCATGCTCAGTTCCAAACCCCCACAATAAAACAGGTATCACAATAAAGAAATTTGTAATCTTTTTGCTGGTAGAGGGCCTTGGTTCCAATTTGTAAATAATGCATTTGTGAAACACAATAGTACTTCAATATTTAATTGATAAGAATTAGTTATTAATTTAGCAATGACTTGAGGAGCTGGGCTATGGGACATGTGTGTTATAGTAGAGAGGAAGACAGCTAGGTCAGGATTTGGGCATAGTACTCTAAGTGGCACACCAAAGTGAAGTTTTGTGAGAGCGGCACCTGGAAAACTTCAAGTTCTGGTTAGTAGGAGAAAAAATTAATGAAAGACAGCATAGAAAAAATTGTTGAAGATTATATCTAAAGATCTTAAAATTCTGCCTAGGATTAGCCTAGGGTTACTATGCACACATACACACACACTAATATATTTTATTATATATTTAACAATGTATATATAATTAGTATATAATTAATAGATGCATTTATCTAAATTTATATATAAGTATATATACAATGTATTACATATCTTTATAAGAATTAAAGGAACTAAAATTTAAAAATCTGTGGTAGAATTTTTAGCAAATATTTTGAAATTGATAAGATCATGATAAATTGGAGCTAAAAGAAACTCTAAAGGCTTTAGTTATCCTCATTTTTCAGAGAAGAACACGAATATGGCAAATAAAGTTAAGTAATATTTTTGAAGGCTAGAGACAGGATAGGAACCAAGATTTATTTTACTGCCATTTGTACTCTATATGCTAGCCATGTTAACTATTTGCTTACCAGTGCTTCATGCTTTTCACATTTCTCTGTTTCTGCAACTTCTTCATCATCAGGTGCATAATCCTTATGTGGTGCTGACTTAGCCTTCAGTGTTTAGCCAAGTATCTCTTGCAAAAGCCATTCTGTGCCTTGTACCACTGTCTGAATGGAAAAGTCCCTTCAACTTCTTCTTTTGGCAATATATGTCTGTCTATCTATCTATCTATCTATCTATCTATCTATCTATCATCTATCTGCCTATTTATATATAACAACTATGTATATCTGCCTTTTAGCTTTTATGTTCTTCTTATCGTATTTCAATGCTGTGAGAAATGAAACTGTTATCCCAGTCATTTTTTTATACTGAATGCCTCCTTCAGTGGCTAACCCACAGTGGGTGCTTAATAAATATTTGTTGAAAAAATAATTGAATGAATACTTGCTAGAACTCATGTTTCATACACTGTAATTTTCTTCTATTATTTCTATTAAATGGCAAAGAAAATTCCGCTTCTATAAGTAATATAACTTAAAATAGACTGTGTCATTTTCTCTCTACCATGTTTAAGAACAATCTAACAACAGCCAGAGGGGAGGGGAGGGACAGTGGGGAGAAGGGTTTTCAAAACTACTATAAAGGACACATGGACAAAGCCAAGAGGGGGGTGGAAGCAAGGGAGAGAGGTGGGTTTGGCTGGGAGGGAGGAGTTGGGGGGGGGAATGCAGACAACTGTAATTGAACAACAATAAAGTAATTAAAAATAAATATTATAATAAATACTATTTTTATATTAGGTTCAATAATCTTTCTCTTAATCATCTGTTGTCAAATAAATTTTATAACTACATTTCACTATTTCTTTTTCACAGTTATTGTAGTATTTCAATTTTCATGCCCAGTAAGTTCTCCAAAAAGGGGAAGGTCTATTTAGAAGAATATATTGTACTTTTCAATTGTTATACTCCCTTCCTTTATTGCAATAGTCAAACAGCCTCCAAATATGTATTTTGACAGCCTCAATTCCACAAAATAACCCTGGCTTCATCTATTATTTCTTTGGAAGCATGTCAAGAGGACTAGGCATTTTAGGTTATTTCAGCTATTTTGTATTGAACAAAAAACATGTTCATCAAATTAAATGGACATTGTTAGAGGTATAATGGAGCAACAGCAGGCTGTGCAGAAAAAATATGAGGGCTAACTAAAATCTCATAAGAAAAGCAATATTTTATAAAAGTTTGTCCTGATCACTTACAAGTAAAAAAGAAGATGCAGAGATTTTTCTCTCTGTGTATAACAGCTATATTAACTTTGTGATATCTCAACTGCTTTACACAACCAATTTCATTTGGCTACTCTATATTTGTTTCTAGTATTTAAATAAATGCAACATTTTTATTGTTGGAATATGCTATAAATCTACTTGAATGTTGAGAAAAACTTGTATAGAAATAACATTCTTCCATTCTCCTTATAATGTATTATATCTTATGTGATCATTGTCTATTTCAGATTAATGTTTTTCCATCCATTCAGAGATACAATTTCAGTTTCTGTTCATCTATCTATCCATCATTTCTTAAGAAAATATGCTTTTCAGGATCTACAAATATATACATTTATTTGAATTCAGTGATATCAAAGGTATAATGTATGTGAATGTCTGTTTTTTCTTCCACATTTTCCCCTGAGATTAGATAGTGTTCAGAGGATCCCTCTTTATTCCTAATTCAAAGGACCAAGTTGAACTAATTGAAATAAAATTGTTAGGCATTAGCAGAACAGACAGAGTACATAGGAATTACAAGATCAGAATTGTTAAAATATGTGTTGAATCAGAATTTTAACAGGTGCTGTAGGGAAAATTTATGCATGCAGAATTAACTTTTGAGGGCCAGTGATATAAAGGGTGGGTCAAGTAGGCAAGTAGGTAACATGATGAGAGTAGAAGCCATAACAAGCACTAGCTAGGAAAAATTCTTGAAGTAAAAAGAAAAGTAAATATGGATATACCCTAAATCAAAAAAATAGAAAAGGAAAGTAGTACAAATGTAAAACTCTGATTTATTCAGTGGCTTTTTAAACAGCTTCTTCTATGATGTAAGCCAACTAAGGATGAAGATAACTTTAACTTTGGGTAGCAAGTAGTCTTCCTCCATCTCTGTATATTTGAATAGTTTTCTTCACAAATCTTTCAAGGATCTTGCTGGATGACAGAAGGAAGAACAAAATATGAAGGGAAATTGAAAGTAACAAAAACTAAAAGGTAATCTGAGGTGTGTAAGGGAGGCATCTGTTAGCAGGGGAGAGAAATCCAAGCATTCTTGAATTTAAAAACAGATATATTTCTATATTATATTTCCATCTGCCTTATCATATACAGTGTGTGCAAAAGTAGGTTTATAGTTGTGAATACACAAACACAGTTTATTCTCATATTATTTGTTAATTATTGTGTCATCATTTATTATACTATTGTATTATATTACGCAAATGCATGCAAACCCACTTTTGCCCCACACTGTATCTGAAGTGGTGGACAGCTAGCAGTTGTAGAGGTGAGAAAGGGTAAATGAGAGGAGTGATTTCAGTGCTCTTTAGGGGGCATTGAACATGTATTATTACAATCAGTTGGGAACGAAAACTCAAATAGTGAAAATTGCTTCTAGTAACACATCACTTTTTCAAAATAGGTTTTTCCTATTGTATTAAATTCCAATGTAAAGTCTCTACATATGAATCTTGTTTTCATTGGGTCTTTATTAGATCTGAATTGTTTAATCAATTAGGCAATAGAAGAAGTGGGTATAACAGCATAGAAAAGCCTCCAAGCAGCAGATGGCTGGCCATATCTGCAGTGCATACAGTAAAGGAGAAGTAAACATTACTTTCTCTGTATCCTTTCAAGGTATATTTGTTCTTCCTTTTAAAGTATAACATACTCTTCTTACATTGTTAAACCATTGTCTGTATTCAGATAAAATAATGGATTAGAGAGGCCATGTTGGTATAATAACACAATGATTCTGCATTACGTTGGCACAAAAAAAAAAAAAAATCCAAACAAAACCCCCCCACAACTCTCATATGTCAGTTAACTTTTCAATGTGGCTGACAGTCAGAACAAATTAGGTATTACTCTTGAATGTAACTCTCTGAACCTTTTTCTAGGTGGTAATGGGTTAATAATATAATCCTTGGGTAAGGCAGCATTGATAAATTACTTGATGGACACTAAAATAATTTAATGTGCTTAAATCAAACATATTACAATAATGAACTACCTGTACACATAGGAGGTAACATATTCTGACCTTTTCAAAGTTTCATTATAAATGTATCTTTAAAACAGATACTAGAAAAGTATTTAATTTTATTTTGTGGTCTTATGATTTTATGAAGAACATTATCTACAATTTCTTTTCATCATCTGGGTACACTTAAGAAAGTGAGGAATAATGCAAAGTAGTAATATTCACCAGAACTGCTGAATTCATTAGAATTTAAACATTGAACATATTGATTCATTTTAAATTTGGAAAATTGTTCAGAGATAAAATCCCATACCCAATATCATTTATATTTAGGTTATCCTACTTGAAAGCACAAAATATTACATCTGACATTTCCTACACTGACTACTATCTAAAAAAATTCATAGCTAGCAAATGTAAGTTTTAAGATTTAACATTATTCTGTATCTAAAATGAGAAGATATACATAAAACTTCACTTTTAATCTTGAGAAAAAGAGGGTAACTAGGTGGTTATGAACTAACATATCCCCTTAAATTAATGATTTTACCTAATTCTTATGTCCGCAGAATGCAAATCATTAAGCTTTAAGTTCTTTTATATTCATTACAGTAGCACCTTGTGAATTTTGTAGATTTTTCTTTATAATTCTTCTATAAGTCATTCAATAAGCTTAACCTACTTTCCCAAAGATAAAAATCTCTTTAAGTCAGTGGTCCACTGTAATCTTCAAAATACTATGTTTTAAAGCATAGAGGACTTGATAGGAATTCATCAAATTCTCTGATGTCTCTTCTTGTAATGATGCCTGTTGTATCAGATAAGAATTCCACCCTTAAGATCTCATTTAACCTTAATCACCTCTTTAAAAGACTTATCTATAATAGTTCCACAGGGGAAGGGGTGAGTTACGTATGAATTTCGCAGAGAAGCAGCAGTTCAGTCTATAGAGAGCAACAGTCCTAGCATGCATCACAGTATGAGAAATCTGGGTCTGCCTGTCTAGTAGTTCAATCATCAGTTACCCTATTCTATTGAGCAAAGAAGTAAAGGGACTCATGGACATGAACAACAGTGTGGTGATTATAGGGGGAGGGAGCATAAGGAAACTAAATGATAATGGAAAAAGATACAATAAATTTTTAAAATATTTTATTTATTTATTTTTAGATGGAGGGGAAGGGAGGGAGAAAGAAAGGAAGAAAAACATCAATGTGTGGTTGCCTCTCACACACCCCCTACTGGGGACCAGGCCCACAACTCAGGCATGTGCCCTGACTGGGAATGGAACCGGTGACGCTTTGGTTCGCAGACCAGGACTCAATCTACTGAGTCACACCAGCCAGGCCCAATAATTTTTTTAAACAAATAAAACACTAATGGTGGCTTTAATTATTTTTAAAGTTACTGTTCTAGATACTGTTTAGGGTCAGGTATAAAGGGATGAACAAAAGAAAACTGTTGTTCTCTTATATTTGGCATCAGATATGCTTCTAAAGGAGATGTTCCCAATATGAAAAGATTTTGGGGATGCAGTAAGGCTTCTCTGAGAGTATTTAAGGTGAGACTTAGGATGAACTGAAGGATGCTCACAGTGCCCAGCTGAGGCCAGCTGGGCCAGCCAAGAGTTTCTGAGCCAGTGTGTGTTGCTGTGCAGCCTGAAGGAGCACAACCAGGAGCAAGAGAAGATGAAGCACCACCGACAGGTGCCCTCCCATCTGCACACGGTTCTGGAGCTGCCAGTGTGTGCTTGTTCATCTCATGCCTGCCATGCTCCCGGAGATCACTTATAAATCTGAGATGAATTTTGGGAGAACACAAACGTACAACTTGTAGCAGCTAGTTACTTTGAAACTCCATCTAACCTACAGAGGAAAGAAATACTGAGTTTGATATGATTTAAATTTCCTTATTTTGGAGAATTGAATACATAATCTTTGAGTAAATGATAAACACCAAATTTACAGTTGTTTATACTAGACTATTGTTTGGATTAAAAAATACAGAAAACTTTAAAAGAGCCAGAGCCTTATGTGTTTATCTATGGTGCTGAAATAAAGCAATTATAATACTTATATAAAAACACTGAAGATGTTTGATGTCTCATTTTCTTTTAAGTAACCAGATATCAGAACAAATTGGAATCCAAAGCAGCTATCACGAAGAGCTTTGTTGTTCCCTGAATTCAGTTGTTATGAACATTTAAGGTTGCTGACAGTATATATTTATAATCTAACTTTAAATTCTGGCAAGAAGTGAGTGGAAGGAACTTAGTTCATTAAAACCTTTGTCCAACTTCCCTCTTTTGCATGTAGATATCCAGTTGTTGTCTAACACCATTTATTTACTTGTTAAAATGAATTGATAAAATACTTGGCTCACTATTCACCTTTTAAAGGATAGTTGACAATTATAAAATGGATGCAGTACATGGTGAAGACTTCTTTTAATTTCTTCCCTCCACCCATTTGACAGTGAATAATTGGCATCTGCTCATTTTTAGATAGGAGGACTCTCTTCATTTTATGTACTTAGTTTCAAATACTACAAATTTGCCATTTAGAGAATAAGAATCTTGGGACAATAAGTAAGGTTGCTCTTTGCAGGTAAATACATTAAAGCAGATTACAAAAGATCCTTTTAAGATTCTGTGGTTCTTATATGCTCAGGGAATTAGAGGACACTAGACTCTGAGTTCCAACAATAACCTCTTATTAAATAAGTCTTTGCTTGTATTGTCCATTTCCAAGATTTGCTCTGTAGAGGAGAAATGAAAATTATGATCTGAAATAGTCGCAAATAGCAGGCCAGGTCAAAAACTGTACGAGCAACAATGAAATAAGAAACAAATTTTTATCCAAACTCAATAAATGAGTTAATAGAATGGGTTTCAAAAGATGAGTAAATTCAAGGTATTGTCAGTTCTGCTATAAAGGTTATTTTGAAAACCAAATTTGTTCCCATGGCAATTGATATATTGGGAACAATTTAATACAATGAATTTTATGTTTGCTTATGTGTGATTTTCTTCATGAAAAAGATGAGATGAACATGGAAAACTACAGCTCAGTGAAGCCAACAGCATAGTAATACATGAAAATTCATACATGCATCTTCCAGTTACTTTGGTTTTTGTGTGTGATGCACCCCAGGTTACCCCTTCTGGTGTTACAGCTTTCAGTCCAATTTCAGATGAACCTCCTTCCTCACTTCATAATAACTCAGAAGTTTCAACCCTTCTAATGCTCAATTCTCAAAGTAAACTTCAGGGGTTTTCAAGCCAAAGTGACCTATTTAATGTATCATTTATGTAGTTCTTAACAATTTAATAACATATATGAAAATACACTATCATTTTTAATAACTTCCTATGCCCTCACCTCCATAAATCCAGAGTATTTTGCTACTCAATTTTTCATATCCACTAATTTTTAGGAATACATATATAGGGTTATAGGAAAAGTGACTCTCACTTTCATTTATCAGAAGGTCAGCTCTGCTGGAAGGTTCCTGATGGCCTCACTCATGTCTGGCAATTGTTGTGCATTAGCAGATGGTGAGGGTTGTTTCTGCTCCACGTGCCCTATTATTATCCAGTAGGCTAGCCAGTTTCCTTACACAACACTCTCAGTGTAGCATTCCAAGACAGCAAATACAGAAGCGACAAGCCCAGAAATTGTGACTTTCCTCCTGTGATATTCGATTAGTCAATGCAAGTCATAAGACCACTCCACATTAGAAAGGAGGTTAGGTAGACTCCACTTCTTGATGGAAGTGTAGAAAAGCTGTGTTGTAAAAAATCATGAGAGAAACTTTTTTAACCATGTTTGAAAATAATCTACCATGAGATATTTTGAAATGTGTGGCTGGAGAAAATTATATGAATCTTTTAAAAACAGAACTGGCAGAAAGGACTGCTATAGTTAAAAGATGTCATTAGTTGACTGATTAATATAAACAAATAAAAATAAATAGCTGATCCAAAGTGGATTTGTAAAAACTATGGTGTCAAAGACCATATGTTAGGTGACAAAACAGATTCAAGTAAAACATCTTCTTATAAAAATAGGAAAGACATGCTAAAAAAAAGATATATAGCTAGCAATAATGAAGTCTTCTGTTGAATTATATGGAAGGTGAATAAAGAATTTCTTAATAAAATTATGGCAACTCCCATTAAAAGGACTCTGTGAACCAGGATAAAAAAAAAATCCTTGGGATTTTCCATGTACTGGAATGTATGAATAAGTACAAAATAGTGTAAACAAATGGATGAAAAAGTTTTGATAGAGATGGAAGTCCCTCAGCAGGGAGAGTTTGAAGTGAATTTAACAACATTTCAATGGTCTGAAATATTGCAATAACACATTGAGTTATGACACCAAGTCTAACAGTATATAAATTTGAAAGTTTCAATCAGAACTTCTGCAGTTTTCCCCCAATTATTTCAATTTTCCCTCTTTTATACGTGAATCTCACCATCAGACTGACTCCCCTTTTGATCGTAAATGGGTATTCATAACAATCACAAGGATTACATTGTATTATATACCTGCGTTTTACTTTACCCTCAGCCCTAGCCACTGAGTTCAATGAAGGATCAGCATGTGATTCAAGCTAGGCTAATAAGATGAGTCCTGAGGTTTCTTATGGAAATATGGTAAAACGATTGACCTCATTCACTCTGTTCAGTGTTTATGTGACAGAACACAAGCTAGTGTTCTTGCTATCACATAGTTAGAGGCTGGAAGAATGGAGCCACCTAAAAGAGTCACCTGGATCCAGCTCTTCCTAAAGCCCATTAACTCTGATTTTCTGTTGTCTTGGACATTCAGCTGCCCCCACCTTTTTTAAGTTAAAAACATTTTAAAATTTTTTTCTATTTCAAATTCATGGTGTTGTGCACATAGAATCAGAACAAAAAGATTAAGTGGGGTAATCTCAAAGTAGAGTAACACCAAGTTACAAGAAACAAACGTCTTCTGTAAAAGCCTTAATTGCTGCAAAGACCGTATAAAGCCTCTCCTCTAAGCATTTCTGGAAACACTGGGATTATCTTCTTTTATGCTTCCTTCCCTGACCAAACCCTTTCAATTTCTCAATAACTTAATATTTAGATAAGTTATTAGATAAGAATCATACCCTATACAATCTAAAGTTATTTGAGTAATATTCTAATGTCACCTTGTAATTTATGCTCCAGGTCACATTGTACTAACTTCTTAGTTCGACAATTATTAAATCAATCTTGTACTATGTTTCCAGACTTTTTAGGCCCTTCCAAGTAATAGAATTTCCTGTAGCCTTTACACAAATTTAGCCTATTTTTTTTTTTTTAATTTGACTCAAAGACTCTTTTTTTAAAGAAATGAGCACTAATTCACTGGTGGAAATATCAAGAAGCATCAAGAGCACAATCCCTATTAAAGAGTATTTATATGATATCTGAAAAGTTAGAAGAAGTAATAAAAGAGAAATCAAAAGACATTTTTGAGATTTTTTTTATAATATTGGCTATGAACAAGAAGGAAAATAAAAACCCTCTGCATTTCAAATACATCTTTAGAATAGTACTCTACCAAGCATTATATTTTTTTTTCTCTATTGGGTCACAAAAATATATTCCTCTGAGTAGAAATGGTAAAATAGATGCTTCTGAAGTCAATTATTAGGTTAGGTGGGTTATTTTAAACATAATAACATTGAGGCTTAAGTAAGATAGTTTCCCTTTGCTTTTAAAAAGATTTGTTTGTTTGTTTGTTTATTTATTTTTAGAGAGAAGGGAAGAGAGGGAGAAAGAGAGGGAGAAAAACATCAATGTGTGAAAGATACATTGATCGGTTGCCCCTCACACCCTCCCAACTGGGACCTGACCCACAACCCACACATGTGCCCTGATCAGGAATCAAACCAAAGACATTTCAGTTCACAGGCTGGCGCTCAATCCACTGAGCCACAACAACCACAGCTCCTTTTTTTTTTTTTAATAAAATGATCACATTCACCGGTCTGAAGGGACAAAAAATGTTCTATACCATGAAAAAAGAGAGCAATTTTATTATACAGAGTGTAGAACTTAATTGCATTGGAAAATAGAGATAATTTAATTAAGTTTCAGGTTCTTATTACTTCAATTAAAGTGTGAAAATTAGAATACTATATATCATTAGTAGAGAAAAATAAACTAAAATTGTTAAAATTCATTTTCATGAATTAATACACAATCTTTCAAAAACCAGTGAAATTTGGTTGTCTACTTATTGTAATATGGCTATAGATTGACATGAAGGGTAATCTTTCTCCTGCATGTACAACATAGAGTACTAGAAAGTCCATGTCTTGCTGATATAACATATATTTTATTCAAAATATGCATGTGGGCAAAGGTTTTTTTAGAAAATTAGAAATTATATTATTTTAAAGGTTTGCTGGGCACTTTTTAAAAACAGGGTCATACTGGCAGATTTTCATTTTGAATTTGTTTTAGACACATTCAAAAACAAGCATAATGCTTCCAAAATCCTTCCAGTAACTAGAGAAGATTTTATCACTTCTTTTAAGAAATATATCCACATTAAAAAATTCTCATGACATTTATAAATAATAGAAGTTATTCTGTCTTTTTGTCAGAATTTATCTGATCATGTGTACTTTTTAAAAAAAAATCATTTGTCTAGCTCTAATAACTGGAACAAGTGAAGGAATAAGCAGTTAGTTTAAATTTATGATTTAATTTTAAAAATAAACTTATTTTTGCTAAGTTTAATTAACTTACATTCTTCTTCATTCTTCTACCTTGTTTTTTACACCTACTTTCCTCTACTGTTTATATTTTCCTCATATTTCATTTGAAAATGCAAATCTATGCCTAAAATCAATGGAATAAATACCACTTCCTACCCATGTCAACACAATTAACAATAAATACACACATTAAAGGCTTAAATGCAGAACAAAAAAGAAGAGGAGTTAATAAGAGTAAATATTGAAAGATGAATAGCAGAAGAATTACTGGTAACTGACTAGGGGCAGAAAAACAGAGGGTAGATTTCATAGGAGACAACACTCAACTTTGAAGGCAGCCTTACACCCCCCACACCTCCTTCCAGGACAGATAACAGACTCCTTGCAGTCTGACATATTCTCTAGACAGGAAACCTGTGGAATCTCTTATGAGGTCTCTAACTACTAAATGAAAGACACTGACATTAAAAAATCTCTCCCTGCATCATCTTCCTCAAATAAGCATGTGGTCCTCTGCACTCTCGTGTGCCCCCCTGCACTGTGCACAGAGAATCCAAGCCAACTTGATTACCACAATCATAAATTTGAGCACAAATGCAGGATCACCAAACACTTGAGGAAAACCTCTCAAGTTGATGACACAGACCAAAACAAATAGTGAAAAAGGAAAACTTAGAAGAGTCATATACTATACACAGAGAAGAAAGAAATCAAGAAACTAGCAGACATTTTCTAAAGAAGGTCATAACAGATATTATACCCATTAAGTAAGAAACTAGATATGTAAAAATGGATTATCAAAGAACATGACATGTATTTTGTAAATTAATATGAAAAAAATAACAAAAAAGTTTTGAGAAAAGCTCTCAAAAATAGAGAATGAATAAAAAGAAAGCTAAAGAAAAGAATAATAAAAGAGAATTATTCAAGAAGTCAAAGTATCCCACAAATGGGAATTCTATAAAGACATAAAAATGGAGAGGATAAATTATTCAAAGAAAAATTCAAAAGTGTTTTCCAAATTTGAAGAACATCAGTTTCTAGTTGGACAGGATCCAGTTAACCCATCAAAATCCATATCAACACATGACACTGACATTCCTAACACAAAAGGATATCCTAAAATTTTCCACCAAGAGTGAGAAAAATTCACATATGCATTATTTTGAACTTCTCAAACATACATTGGGGGCATCCAGGACTTGTGTTCAGTGTTTAAATTGTACTAAGAAATTTTTGCCTTCCCTAAGGTTACATGTATTTTTTTCCTGTTTTCTTCTAGATGTTTCATTATTTTAGGTTGTGCATTTAAACTAATTTTCCACTTCAATTTGAAGTTTACATATAGTATGAGGTTTTGTTTGAGATGCAGTTTTATTTTCTGTCAGATAGACAATTTTCTTTAAGGAATTGATCCATTCATTTATGATTTAACATGATTTGCATAAAGTTGTTCATAATATCTCTTTATTATAGTAACCAAACAGGTTGTTGTATATTCTCACCAGAAATGGCTTTTTCAATAAATTTTTAGTCATTCTATTACATGTGTAGTGGTATCTCACTATTGTTTTAACTTATAATTCTCTAATAATGAATATTTTAGAATCTTTTCATATCATTTTCATTATTTACTGTCTGTATATCTTGTTACATGAAGAGTCTATTAAAATCTCCCACCAATTTTACATGGATTGTTAGATTTTTTATTGTTGAACTTTAAATGCTATTTTTATTTATTGGATGCAAGTCTTCCTTCAAATACATCTTTTTCAAATATTTTCTACCATTCTGTATCTTTTCTTTTTATTTTATTAACAGCATCTTTCAAGGAACAAAAATGTTTCATTTTAATAAAGTTCAACTTACTGTTTCCTTTATGAATCATACTTTTGATGCTATATTTATAAGTGCATTGCCAAAACTAACATCACTTAGATCTTCTCCAACACTTCTGTATGCAAAAAAATAAAACAGGTTAAGAAAGTTATTTACCTGGAAACCTGGGTCATTTCTTTAAAAAAAAATGAAGGATCACTCATGGTTAGAACCAGGAACTATAAAGAACAATTCCCTGGAGATAGAACTGAACCCAAATCAACAAATTGGTGACTGGCTGGTTTTCAGAATCCTTATGGAACACTCACTACTACGTACCTCCTACTGTCTGCCATTTTAAGTGGAAATACAAGCAGAGTGGGACAAAAGTAGGTTTACTGTTGTTCATATGGAAAATAATACAATAATTAATACATAAAATATAAAATAAAATCTGTTTTGCATACTTACAACTGTAAAGTTAATTTTGCCCCAACCCATAATTTTGTTGTTCTTGTCAACTGGATCAGTACTATATTTTGATTTTCTAGAAGACATTTATTTTTCTGGTAAGTTTACTGGTCATTAGGGCAAGTGAATCTGTACCTGAGGACCTTCATTTCCTCAGGCCTGATTCAAATGATGAGATCACAGGCTTCATCCATGAGCTGATACTATAATGGGATGGTACTTTAGGAATAATGGAAGAAATTAAGTAAAACATGAATCATTAGGGACCATGTATCAGTCTACAATAAACTGTTGTTTTATTGACCCCAAAGGGGACAAGTTTCTGGTTTTCACACAACAGTGTTAACCACCCCCTTGAATATTAACTGATCCTGTGACTTGTTAAAGTAACAGTGACTAGCACAAGCAACTTGGTACCAGTTTCTAACCTGAGCTTTAAGAAATGCAGCCTTAAGAAAGAAGGTTTGGCAGCTTCTGCTTTACTTGCTGTGGGAAGCCAGCCAACAGGTGATAGGTATAATCACCCCAGAAACCCCATGTTGTGAAAAGCTTATTTACCCATATTGATAGACCTTATACAGAAGTACTAAAGCCCAGACCAAGCCCCAAATGGAGTGTCACCTACCAACCTGAACCAACCTGCCAACCATATGAAATAACTCATTTTGGGAGGGTGTCTTTCAGCTCCTACTGAGCCAATCTTATTACCACAAAATAAAGCAGAAACAATTTGTTTCCATAGAACAAATTAATATAATTGTGAGTAAACAAATAAAATATTTTTAAGCCATTGAAAACTGAGATGGCTTATTACACAGTAAGAGATAAACCAAAACAGTATTTCTATTTTTTTTTTTCAACATCCTTTTATCTATCTGGTGTCTGATAGAAAAGATTTCAGGGACTTCTGGCCAAGATGGAGGCAAGGGTAGATCTACTTTGTCACCTAGAACAACCAAAAGGAGGACAATAAAAATTTTAAAAACAAAAAAATAGCCAACACTGCCCGAAAATTGAACTATATGGAATTCTGACATCCAAGAGGTTAAAGAAGAAACATTCATACAGACTGGTAGAAGGGGAGAAGACAGGCAGCCAAGGTGGAAAGGACTCATGGCAAGACAGTGCCTGGAGGACTGGGCAAGGCAGTGACTGAGGGATTGGGTGAGGCGGTGGCTGGAGGACCAGGTGGTTTCATGACTGCATACAGATAAACCAGGAGGAAAAACTGGGCAGCGAGACAGACCACACAAACAAGGGTTCCAGTGCGGGGAAATAAAACCTCAAAACATCTAACTGAAAAAACCTGTGGGGGTTGCAGTGGTGGAAGAAACTCCCAGCCTCAGAGGAAAGTTTATTGGAGAGACCCATAGGGTCTCAGAATGTACACAAAACCACCCATCCAGGAATCAGCACCAGAAGAGCCCAATTTGATTGTGGGAAGGGGAGGAAGTGACTGAAAGGTGGATGAGAGCTGAGCAAGCAGCATTGTTCCCTCTCAGACCTCTCCCCCACATACAGCACCACAAGGCAACCATGTGGGTTACCCTGCTCTTTCCAATACCTAAGGCTCCACCCCTCACTACTGACAAGTGCACCCAGGCAAAAAATATGGCCCAAATGAAAGAAAAGATCAAAGCTCCAGAAAAAATATAACTAAGTGATGAAGAGTTAGCCAACATATCAGACACACAGTTCAAAACAGTGATTATCAGGATGTTCATAGAAATGGTTGAGTATGGTTGCAAAATAGAAGAAAAAGTGAAGGCTATACAAAATGAAATAAAGAAAATGTACAGGAAACCAATAGTGATGGGAAAAAAAACTGTAACTCAAATCAAGACTTGGACCAAAATGAAGAAATAAATATTCAATCAGGACAGAATGAAGAAACAAGAATTCAAAAAAAAAAAAAAAAAGAGGAGAGACTTAGGAACCTCTGGGACAACTTTAAATGTTCCAACATCCGAATCAAAGGTGTGCCAGAAGGAGACGGGGAAGAGCAAGAAATTGAAAACTTATTTGTACAAATAATGAAGGAAAACTTCCCCAATCTAGGAAAGGAAATAAACTTTCAGAAAATCCAGGAAGCTCAGAGAGTCCCAAAGAAGTTGGACCCAAGGAAGCACACACCAAGGCACATCATAATTGCATTACCTAAAACTAAAAATAAGGAGAGAATCACAAAAGCAGCAATAGAAAAGGAGGCAGTTACCCACAAAGGAGTTCCCATAAGACTATCAGCTGATTTCTCAAAATAGACCTTACTGGCAAGAAGGAACTGTCAAGAAGTATTTGAAGTCATGGAAGGCAAGGACCTACATCCAAGATTACTCTACCCAGCAAAGCTGTCATTTAGAAGGAAGGACAGATAAAGTGCTTCCCAGATAAGGTCAAGTTAAAGGAGTTCATCATTACCAAGCCCTTATTATATGAAATATTAAAGGGACTTATGTAAGAAAAACAAGATGATCAAAATATGAACAGTAAAATAACAACAAACACAACTATCAATAACTGAACCTAAAAAAACAAAAACAAAGTGAACACCTAGAACAGGAACAGAATCACAGAAATGGATATCACATAGAGGGTTATCAGCGGAGAGGGGGAGTGGGGAGAATGGGGGAAAAGGTGCAGGGAATAAGAAGCATAAGAAGCATGGTAGGTACAGAATAGACAGGGGAAGGTTAAGAATAGTATGGGAGCTCTGGCTGGTGTAGCTCAGTGGATTGAGCGCGGGCCTGTGAACCAAAGGATCGTGGTTTGATTCCCAGTCAGGGTACATGCCGGGGTTGCAGGCCAGTTCCCAGCAGGGGACACACAAAGGCAACCACACATTGATATTTCTCTCCTTCTTTCCTTCCCTTCCCCTCTAAAGATAAAATAAAAATAAAAATTATTAAAAAAAAAAGAATAGTATGGGAAATGGGGAAACCAAAGAATTTATATGTATGACCCACGGACATGAACTAAGCTGGGGGTATGCTGGTGGGAAAAGGGGTACAGGGTGGAGAGGACTAAAGGGGAAAACTGGGGCAACTGTAATAGCATAATCAATAAAATATATTTAAAAAACTTAAAAAAGCAAAGATTTCAGACTAGATATTTCTCACTAAAACACCATAAATCATTAGTAGCCATCCTATCCCCTATTGCTCATTTATCATTAACAGTTTTTTATTGTGGCACACATGCTAATATAAAAATATATATTCACAATTAAGTATCTAATATTTAAAAATAAAATCAATTGTTAACTCAGTAGCAACTATGTAGTGATATACTTCAAATGCTAAAATGTATTTTTTTAGGAAATAAAAAATGACATTCAGAAAATTATGCAAGTGATTAACATAATCTGTTTTGCTACTTAACAGTTAACACTTGTGTTTATCTACATTGGTTTATCGGGGATAATTTGTCACCAGTATTTTCCAAAACAAAGCATCACATTAAGGCTTCACAGAGTTGACAGAGGTCAGTGAGCATCCTCATACATATTTATGCTATTTTTAAGAACTATGTATAACCTACCCATCCTCTTCTAACCCAAGCAATTAAAATCCTCCAATAATCACATTGTGTAAAAGCTTACTGAATACCAATTTACAATGATCTCATTGATTATTAGTGAAGATTTTGGTATATACTTACCTATGTAATAAAATTATGCAACTGCTCATCAATTTGGCAATATACTTTTCTCATGAAAATACATTAAAATAATTCTGTTATCTTTTTCTTTATTTGCATAAGTTTTATCTTAAATGATTAATTATTGTATTCTTTAGGTTTACTTGGTTATGAAATGAATTATTCTCTGAGCAGAATACATATGGTGAATATTAGTTGAAAATGTCTTTGTAGAATACTAAGAAAAAAAGAAATCAACTCCTATGCACCAATAAATGAATCATTGGGTGATGTCTTATTTAAAATGCAGTTCTAGGTATTTCAGAAGCAAATAGTTTTGGACCTTTTCTGTGGTGATATAGTAACTTCTATTAACATTGCCAACAAATCTCTGCCTAGATCTGTTTATAAACTCACTATTTTATATTTTTCTTCATATACTGAAAAGTGCATATCTCATGAATAAACAAATTGGCAAGCCTTAACAGAGAAAGGAGCTATGTAGGCACCATGGAAATTTAACAATAATGTGGGCTACCCAAATTACCTCTTGTGTCCCCTTCTAAACATTACCACACCCCACCATCTCCCTAGAGTTATCGCTATCCTAATTTCCAACACCATTATGGGCTGGGAAATATAGCAAAGTGGAATCATCAAGTATTCTTTTCTGTCTTTTTTATTTGCTTTTTGCTAACACTGTTCATGAGATTCATCTGTATTTTGTAGTTGTAACTTATTCCTTTGCCTTGCTACATAGAATTCCATTTTGTGAATACAACAAAATGTGTTTTTCTTTCTATTGTTAACATTAAATAATTTATATTTTTAACATTATTAATAGTGTTATTAGTATTTGATATATGATATTTCATGTTAACAAGATTACTTTTTTAGATATATACCAATAAATTAACTGCTTTTTCTACAATATGACTCATTTATAGTTTAATATTTTATGGTAGGTTTTAGTATTTCATAACTATTCCAACTTTGCTGTCCTTTCTCAAAACTGACTTAACAATATTTTTTCCCTTTCATGTTTCCATATACAATTTAATTAACATGTTTAATTTAGCATGAAAAAATACGCTGGGATCTAGATAAGAATTTTATTGGATATGAAGATCAATTTGGAGAGAGTTAACGTCATTGTATTACTAACCCTTGCAATTATAAATTTGGTATCATTCTCCACTTATTAAGTTCTTCTCAATAATATTTTCTAGTTTTTATGTATAAATATCTTAAACATTTTTGCTAAGCTTATTTGGCAGATTACAATGCTTTTGTATTACTGAAAAATTAATTTATTTTAATTTTTCTTATATACATATGGAAATAAATTAATGATTGATTCACCAAACTTGCTAAATTACACTTTAGTTTTATTATTTTATAGATAATTTTATATTTGCTATCTATATGTTCATGATCTCCTCAGAAAATTAGGGAGCTTTTCCTCCTTTCAGCAATAATTACAATGCCTTTCTTCTTTTGCTTAGCTTTGTTTTTCTCTCCTAGTCAAGAGATCCCTCAGTATGGTCTCTAGTTCAATGTAGAAGTTTTTGTCTCATTTTCAATCATAATGTTTATTCTTTCACTATTAAAAATAAAGCTCCAGGTTTTCTGTTGTTACTCTTTGTCAAATTAAGGAAATTTCCTCATATATACTGATTTGTAAAATTTTTACCATAAATATATTTGAAATTTTAACTGCTATTTTTAATCTATCAATTTGATTATGCATATTTTCCTCTCTTGCATTAGTCTGTTGAGTTATATTGTTTGAATTCTTTATGTTTTATGACATTTGCACTTTTAGAATAAGCCCAAATTAGTTTTAGCTTAATAAATTTTTTGTTTATCATTCAGATTGATTTGATAATGTTTTACATAGGATATTTGTGTCTATATTCTAGAACATTTTTTGTTATATCTTTGTTCTGTTAAATATCAAGATTTTGCTGACTTCATAAAATTTTTTGGGAATATTCACTTTATTTAAATCCCTGCAAGAGTCTTTAGTGATCTTTATATGCCTTCTTCAAACATTTAAAAGAATCATGGGTGAAACCATCCTAAATTTTTTTTGCTGAGAGAATATTTTCTAAATTGATTTATTTTTAAGAGATTAAAAGTTATTTTAGATCAAATTTGTTATATTAAAGTTTTCCTGAATTTTATATATTTGGCCTAAATTGTTAAAATTATTAAAGTATGTAGTTCTTGATATCCTTTTTGAAAAAAGACATTTGCTATAGTATCTGTACTGATGCACTTTATTTTGGTTCTAATATTGATAATTTATATTTTCTTTAAACAAAAGAAGTTTTAACATAGCACAACAGTTTTTCCAGATGCTTGTCAATTTTATATCTGTAACTGCTTATTTTCCTTTTTCCTTTACTCTCAAGTTTCTAAATCATCCATTTTATTAGTGTGCTAGGACTTCCATAACCAAATGCCACAGACTGGACGGCTCAAACAACAGACATTTATTTCCTCTCACTTAAGGATGCTGGAAGTCTGAGAGCAAAACCAATTTGTTTCCTCCTAGAGCTTTTCTCCTTGGCCTGCAAGTGGCTGCTTTTTACTGTTCCCTCGCATGGCCTGTTCCCTATGTCCATGTATCTTTCCTGTCTCTTTTTGTATGTTCGAAGGCCTGTTTTTATTAAGGCATCTGTCAGGTTGGATTACAGCCCGCCTTAATGTCTTTATTTTAACTTAATTACCTGTTTTAAAAGAAAACCTATCTCCAAATACACAATTCAGTCCATAATGCATATATTAAATCTTCAGACTCTGTTCCACATAACTCTTCTGCCTTCCTTTTTAGTTTCTATGCTTCTTCAGTTTCTATTCTTTTTCTTTTGTGTAGATCTGTCTAGATATTTTCTACTTTTTTCTTCTGGTTAACAATCCTTTATTCTTTGGCACTTCATTTTATTTATCTATAAATTACTTTATTAAGAAGTAATGTATTAAATAAATTAATTTTAACAGCACAAGTTGATGAATTTTGCCAAATAAATACACCTATGTAATTGCCACTTCAATCAAGATATAGAATATTCCATACCACAAAATCTTTTATTTTTCTCTTCCATTTTTATTCACAAATATATTTCTTTATTTCATGCAAAATACTGCTGTACCATTTTACCACTAAAATCCCATGCATTCATTCCTCAAGTTCAACATCCAGAAATGGTAACCTACATCAAGTGTGTCATAAGCTATTCTTGGTCATAAGACCTATGAACTAAAAGCATGCTATGTTACTCCCACACTTCTGAATTTTGGTGGTTACAGAGTGATAAAATAAACACAGTAAATATTCCCAAACTATGAGAAGTAGAGGTAAACAAGAGACAGGGATTAACAAAAATACTGAAATCCCACTAAACACATAGAACTGCGTAACCACTTCCCCCCTGAAATTAGCTCCCAGGTCTACTGTTTATCACAGCTCTTGTTTCTGCCCTCTAGAAGGTTCTGCTTTAATTTTATATTCTGGACCACCATATGAAGATGATATTGGAGAAGTCTGCTGTTTGGAGGGCTGGACAATTTTTTTAACTTGCTGCTAACTTTTATAGATCTAGAGGGTTTGGAGGTTTTCTCACATCTCAAAACACTACAGCCTCCTTTATTCTAAGCTGCAACACTTTTGTCATTTCACATCTCTCATCATCATGTGATATTTCAGTATATTTGAATTCCGTGAACTCTGGGTGAAAACCACATGCACAATTTTTTTCAGCGATCTCCATCTCTCTCTGCGTCTTCCCCCCTCTCCCCTCCCTTTTTTCCCCCTTCTGTCTCTTATTTGAGATAATCTGAGTACATCCTCTCCATTCCCTTTCTAGAGTCTCTGAAGAGCTTAAAGAATCTACTAGGTAGCAAAATAATTCATTCAGAAGTCCTAACAATAGGGTGGCAGCACTCCCTTAACTTGGTTTTGCCCTGAAGCTTTCTCAAAATGGCAATACGCTGGAGTTTATCTTTGCATAAAGCTTTTTCATGACAACACATTTTATTTAATGAGAAAAAATTTTATATTTAATACTAAAATTTGAGAAGTGAATGAATTTCTATTTTATATTAATTATATTTTCAAGCAAAGCGCATTTTTTTTTCTTGTTATACTCAACACAATCCTATGGTAAAAGTCAATTCCTACCCATTATTTTGCCTTAAAAGTAACTTGCCCATTAGCACAAGTTTATTAAATGCATTTTTATTTCTTCTGGGTTGTCACAAGTAATATTTTTACCAAATGTTTCAATACATAAAATGTATTCAACATCAAATATTGACCGAATATGAGTGAGCATTTTGTAGTCTCTCATAACAATTTCCTTGATACCTTCTATCCAGTCCCAAAGCTAGTATTTTACTGTTAATGCATTACCTTATTTCTAGGTGCCAAATCCTGCTTTAAGATTTTGTTGCTGCAAAAATAACCTGTGAGATAAACAACACAAAGTATCACAATGATGAAACAAGCATTTTCCTTTTACTCACAGATCTGCAGAAGACTAGCAGGTCAGTTAATCAAGGTTGAGATCAGCTGGGATCCTGTGCTTTAGGCTACACATTTATTGGACTTGGCTCAGTGTTGAAGATTGCAGTTTAGAACTGCACGTGAGTTCCACGTGAGTTCTCACAACTCAGTAATAACACACAAACAATTCCAATAAAAATCAGCAAAAAATGCAAAGACATTGAGCCAAAGGTGATATGCATATAGTTATTAGGTATGTAAAAATGCTCACCATCGCTAGTTATCAGGCAAAGATACACGAAAATCACAAGGAGAAACTACTAAATACTATAATGGCTAAAATTTCAAAAGTCTGACATTGTGAAGTGTTAGTGGAATTCTTATATTTTGCTGGTGAAAGTATAAAAATGGCCAATGACTTTAGCAAACAGTTAGCATTTATTATAGTTAACATGTGCTTCCTTTTTAAATTAGCAGTTCCATAACGTGTGTTTTAAAGCTTGCTCATACTGGCCTCACAAGGCCAGTTTTTCTGTGCACTTCTCAGCTCAGTTCAAATTATATTCTTAAAGTATAATTTGTACAGCTGAATTCAATCATGGTGGAAATATTTATGCTATGGCTACCAGCAAACACTACAAATCAAAAATTTCCTCTTCCTTCAGCCATTCAGAAAGCTGGTTGTTAAATCTTTGCCACCACACCTATATAGCAATTCTACTCCCAGGCATTTGCTTGAGAAATTAAAACATACATCCACAAAGACAACAAAAATATTCATAGCCACATTATTAATAATATACCTAAAGCACCTAAATGTCCATCAAGAGGCAACGGGTAAACAAAATGTGACAGAGTGCTTGAAGTGCACTTCAAGTGCTGCTTGAATCTGTGTCTCTCGGTAGCAATCTCTGGCCTCAGATAAATGCTTTTAATTTCTCTTTTTAAAAATATGTTGCATAGTATTCTGCAACAATACATGGCAAAGTATAGTGGCTTAGTGCTCAGCAGCAATAAATAATGTCTCCAAGTACATTCAACATTTTGGGTGAACTTAAAATCATTATCTAGAATAGAAAATCCAGACACTAAGATTGCATACTCTATGAGTTCACTTATAGAACATTGCAGAAAAGTCAAAATTATAAGAATAAAAATAAAAACAATGGTTTCTAAGAGCTAGAGCTATGGGGAGTAAATTGACTACCAAATGTCTCTAAAACTTTCTGAAGTGAAGAAAATCTATACCTTGATTTTAGTGGAATTTACATGTTTATGCACATTTGTTAAAGCTCATCAAACTTTGCTTTCTAAATGGTGAACTTTGTTGTAAGGTAGAGTTTATTTATTTTAAGAAAAATATATTAAACTTTTAGCATGGTCTAATATTGGGAATCCAAACAATGAATCTGCACTGCAAACCTGAATCAATTAAAATTTTCATGCCCGTGAAATAAAGTGGCAAACAGCGGAAATTTTCTAGGCAATTTACAATAAGGAATTACAAAAAGAAAATCAATTACTTTGTTAGAATTTTAAATGATACTTAAAAATATAATAATTCCCACATCTCCTTATTTACATATGTAAAAAAAAATCATTCTGGAGGTACTTCTTACAGAAGTGTGTGAAAATACACAAAGAGCCTAGTAATTTGATTTATGCCAAAACATGACCATGATTTAGGGAAAAACTCTGACTATTGAATTGTATACTTTAAGAAAACCTTGTATGTTAAAAGGGAGTTAATTTAAGAAATAACTTTGTTTTCTTTATATAATAATAGGTAAAATGTCACAAAACATGAAAGTTTCAATATTTGTCCACTGAATCACATACCTAATATCAGCTTTCAAACCCAATTGTCAGGGTTTAATATTTTCCTTATTAAAGATACAAAAAGCCATGTAAAAAATTAATACTAGATATAAAATGTTTCCATTAATATATCTTTACACTTCAGCAGATGCAATAGGCATAAAGAAATTCCCAAAATCATAATGAATGATTGCTCTCAGTCTAGCATCTAATTATCAAATGTACACAATCATTAATACATAATCAGCATGATGGTATTTACTTACTTTCCCAATAGTGACTACTGAGAATCTAAGTGAAGTATTTAGCAAATTGGTTTTTCCCTTTAGAAAACAAAACTATTATACATAAAATAATTTCTGTTACAGCTTTTTATAAAGGTATATTTTTAGAAGTGTGCTGTCAGAATCTCAAGGTAGTGATATAATTCTTATGAAGTTTGTTACAATCAAAATGAAATATGGTTTAAAATAAAAATATAATAAAATTATCTCAGAAAATGTAATCTAAAGTTTGTTTTAGTCTATGATGCTTCTTATATTTCATTATATATTCAAATTTCCTCAGATTTTACATAATTATTTATTTTGTTATGCAGTGCTAGGTGTCTAATTTTAAATTAACACATACTGAAAAATGTGAAACAAAATGTAAAATACCTCCTTCTTGGATGATGGGAAAGTGGGCAATATAGAAAGAATTTATCAAACCAAAACCAAGTAAGGGTCGAACTTAACACATCGTCTAAGCACTAATCCTGAACATTTTCATCCCAAACATCTTTGCAGAATCTGGCATTTGTATGTAAACATTTCTATTACTATGTTATATACACAAAGAAAAGATAAATATTGTTGAATGGGTATCTTGTAGAATATTTACATAGTCAACATACCCATGAGCCAAAACCCAGATCAAGAAACAGCACATTACCAAAGCAGGGAACGCCCTCTCCTGCCACCGTCAGTCACTACTGGACTTGCCCTTTGGAGGACAACCATCGTCCCGAATTCTGACACTGATATTAGTTTTGCTTATTGTGAAACTTCATATAAAATAAGTCATTCGGTAAACATTTTTTTGTGTGTCTGGCTTATGTTATTCAATAATATATTCGCCAATGTGCATTTGCAGTTCGTTCATTTTCATTGCTGAAAGTGTTCAGTTGTGTGGCTAGAACCCCATTCGTCCCTCCACCCACGGCAATGGTATGTAGGTCATTCCTAGTTTTACACACCCTAGGAATAATGTTGGTATGAGAATTATTATACAGAATTTTGGTAAAGAAGAATATGTTTACATTTGTATAAATAATGTTATTAGTACTACATATATTTACTTCTAGTAGATCGTGTTAAGCAGTTTCTCAGAACGTTTGCATGATTTACACTCCCAGTAGCAGCGTATGAGCTTGAGCTCTTCCACAGTGGGAATTGCCTGTCTTTTTCATTTTAACCGTTCTTGTATATGTCTAGTGGCTCTCACAATGGTTTTATTCTTTATTTTCCTGATTACATACTTTTCATAGGTTTAATTGTCAGTTGGTTATTCTCTTTGGTGAAATTTATCATCAGATCTCTTATCTATTTATTTTACTCTTCTCTTATTTATTTGTAAAAATTATCTGTGTATTATTGGTCCCAGTACATTGTATTTGCATACACCAGCTATATTGCAAATACCTTCTTTCACTCTCTGGTTTGATTTTTTTACTCATCAAAAGGAGTCTTTGATGATCAGATGTTCTGAATTTTAACACAGATTTCTACAGCCAATTTGCAAACCATCTGCAATTGACTTTGGAGAATAGTTTGACAAGTTCTAATTCTCTTTTCCCATATGGATATCCAATCTATTCAGAATAATTATTTAAAAGATTATTCTTACCATCTGAATTTAATGGCACCTTTATCATAAATCATGTGACTATAAATATATAATCTACTCTGACATTTTCTGTTTTTCTCCATTCCTCAGTTTATATAACTTTATTATCATATTTTGCTGTGTATAATGTGCACCAGTGTTTTTGGACCAAACTTTCACAAAAATAAAATATTTTGTTTTAATTTTTTAATTCATTTTTTATTTATATATAAAGCTGATTATCACATACTGGGCTATTATTTTTATATGGATATTATTATTGCTTTCTAGAGTTACACTTTTAATGTATAAGCATAAATAAAAGAATTTAAAATGTTTATATAGATATGGAATTAGTAGTACCCATGTATAATGTGCATCCTTATTTTTCCTTCAAAAATATGGGCAAAAATGTTTGTGTTATACACAGTGAAATACAGTAATTATAAGAGGTTGTGGGCTCATTTAAATTTCCTGCATTTATAATTACCTCATCTCTGAATAATGACTGCTGAATATATTCACTGTCAATAACATTTTTTAATATACTCCACTACTTATGTTCTCGAGTAAAATATTTTTTTATCCAGCACTACTAGCAGGAATTTGTCACATGTCCAAATTCAGACATTAAACAGTAATGTATCATTTTTTTCTAAAATGTAATATGTAGCATATGCATATAAATATCCATGAGGGAATAGTACTAAAAAAGAGTTAACAACCTGAATCACAGAAAGATGTGATGATAAATCCTGTATCTATCACTTTTTACATTTATTAATCAGAGGAAATTATTTGATCTGTGCTTTGGTCTTCCACTTGTTAGATAGGTATAAAAACTAGTTACCTGTTTTTTAGAATTACTGTTAAATTGAAACAGTTAATACATGCGAAATCCTTATTTTGCTATTTGTCTTGAGTAAACACTCACTGAAAGGTAGTGTAAATACATTTATATTTATATCATATGTTTAAATACATAATTATTTTAGGAGGAATGTGTGAACATTATTGCCAAATTTCAAAATTATTGATTTTTCTTTATCACAAAATCTTCTCTCACAAAGAATATTACCAGGATTGAAATAAAACAAAACAACAAAAATGCATTTGAGAAATGAGATTATATTTCCCACTTCATATTTAAACTCATTTGCGAATTTAATAAAGTAATCTAAATCTGATCTCATTCTGACCAATTTCCAAGAAAATTCCTTGCTATTATAGAGCCAGTTTACTCAGTTTCTTCTTAAAATAATCTGGTATTTCTCTGAAGCAGTTCATCCTACCTAGAATACCGTTCTTTTTTCATTTTACTTCTGCAAATCTTATATATACTTTAATAAGGTCCAGATCAACTCTTACTCTAAAACCTTACATAATTCCTATTCTTCACAACACACTTTTCCACTATTGTACTCCATTAGCACAAGTCTTGGTTGAAATGTCATCTTCTCAATGAGATTTTCTCAGCCATTTTTAGTATATTAATCCTCATTATGGCACACTATTTGTTCCATGGCACTTATTTCCTTCTAACACACTAATATTTTTGTATGAATATATTTTTGTATATATAGTGGTATCTTGGTACTTTTCAACTTCAGAACTCATCAGACCTGGTACCTGTCACATTTTGACAACAAGATGAGTTTCAGCACTTGCCACTTGCTTACCACTCAATGGAACAAATTAACAAGTCCCCAAGGAACCACTGTGTGCATGTATTTATGTGAATACATATCACATTGCTGTGTAAGCACATTTGTTGGCATGCATGTAAGTTGGTAAGTATTGATTTGGTTTACTCTTTTTAGCTCCACATTTTCCCCTTCCCGATCCCCTCATAAACACTGTTACATTTTGCTGTTGTAGGTACCTCGTGTAAGTGGAATCATACAATATTCATCCTTCTGCGTCTGGCTTATTTCACTTAGTATAGGGTATTCAAGGTTTAATCTATGTTGTAGCATTTATCTGAACTTCATTCTCTTAAAGACTGAATAATATTCTATTATATGTATAAAGTATATTCATGTATCCATGAAATATACCACCTTTTTGGTTATTCTGAATAATAATGTTATGAACATGTATGTACAAATATCTGAGTCATTGATTTGAAGCCTTTTGTCAATACAAGGTCTGTCCAGAAAGTATACAGCCATGTAATATGAAAAATAAAGACATTTATTGAAGAAGATACAAGATTGTGCATAAGACAATGACACCTCAATCTCTTTCAAAGTAGGCACCTTGGGACTTCACACAGTTTTCCCAATCACCATTAGCTTCCCCTTGGTATTTTCCTGAATCTCATCAGTGTTCTGAAATCTCTTCTCTCTCAAAGGTGATTTTAGTTTTGGGGAAAGTCAGAGTCTCAGGGTATCAAATCTGGGCTGTAGTGGGGCTGAGTCACCTGGGTGATGTGATGTTTTGCCAAAAAACTCTGCATGAGATGTGATGTATGAGTAGGGACATTGTCATGATGAAGTTCCTGGTCACCAGTTGCCCACAGCTGTGGCTTTCTGAATCATCCCAGTAGTTTCCACAGAGGAATGTTCAAGCTTAACACAAAATTTGATGCAGATCCATTGCTCTACTTGCTCAGTCATTTTGAATGAGGTGGCACACAGTACACATGCTCACTCAGTGATGTCTATGGCCCCCACTGACTAGTACAGTGAAGTCATCATTTATATATGTTCTTTTGAAAAATGACTACTTACATCATTTTTGAGATGGGCTGTTGAAATTGTCTTTGAATTTTAGGAGTTCTTTATGTATTTTTGGTATTAATTTTTTACCAGTTGTGCTCTTTGGAAATATTTTCTCCCATTCTGTTAGTCGCATTTTTACTTTGTTGATGATGTCACTTGATGTGTGAAACTTTTACAATTTGATGAAGTCTGATTTGTCTATCTTTTTGTTTGCCTGCGCTTTGGTGTTATCCCCCTCAAAAAAATTAAACAACACTATTCTACAAGTTACTGGTAGAAAGAGTATAATGATCCTGGAGCCAGAGTCACAAATCCCAAGTCTTTCTACATATTGTTTCCAACCTATAATTATTGCCAGTCTGTAGGCAAGGCAGGCTAGTACTGGAATTGGAATGGGATATACTACAGAGTCAAAGCTATAGACCAAGAGAATGGGATATATATTTCAAAGGCATTAGGCAATCAATTCCCAACATTTGAAGCCCAACAGACCAAAACCCATTTGTATATGTCCATGTCACTGTGGGCAAGCTTTGTAATTTCCCAGCCCCAGATCCCAATCATCCAATCTCTAAAATGACAACAATATTTACTCAAAGTTGTATAAATCACTTAGTGTATCTCGGCATCAGTTACAACTACTAAAAACAGTTAAGCATTTTCTCAAGTATCCTCCTATTTTGTATGGCATATTAGTTGTCATTTAGGATCTAAATAAATGCAGTGGTTTAACATACGAATATCTTTGGTTCACAGTGAAATGACTCTACTGTCTCTATACAGAGAAAGGAGACTGGTTGATTTTTCTGTCGTCTAAGCTCTCTTTGAAGTGCCTATCATATGCATGTGATGATGTGCATATGATAGGCACATCATCACATGCACTAAAAATAGTTAAATCTGCTAGAATAAAAAATGACAAAATATACTTGTAATTATCACAAATTCATGGTAGTGGTATGATTTCTTAAATACCCAAGCAATTTTGCTGCTTAAACTAGAGGGAACATGTTGGGACTACACAAATGCTATAGAAAGACAAAAGAGGAACTTTACTTGATACAAAATTATCTTAAATTTAGATACTCTACATTAGCTTTTTAAAAGATTTTATTTATTTATTTTTAGAGAGAGGGGAAGGGAGGGGGAAAGAGAGGGAGAGAAACATCAACATGTGGTTGCCTCTCATTCATGCCCTACTGGGGACCTGGCCTACATCCCAGGCATGTGCCCTGACTGGGAATCGAACCAGCAACCCTTTGCTTCGCAGGCCAGCACTCAATCTACTGAGCCACACCAGCCACAGTATAGATACATTACATTGTCTTTTTAATTAAATAGACAATGTCCCTTTTTAAGAAAAAGCAATATAATGAAATTCTGTTATCAACAGTTTCATGCCTCAGTTGCTGAGTTCTGCTAAGAAAAATTCAAAGCCAAGAACTCTAGTATAAGAAGTTTATTTAGAAAGTCACATTGGTGGAATAAGTGAGTCAACTTGAAACAAGTTATAGAGGCAAAAGAGGGGCCCTTGGAGCTTAAGATAAAGAAAGCAAACATAACTCTGAGGGAAGAAGAGGTAGAATGGACACTTTCCAAGTGTGTCCGTTCGGGATAAAGGGCTTTACTGATTGGTCAGCTGTAGAGTAGGGTGTCATTAATCACTGAAGCTGGTCATGGTGTGAGCTGTAGTGTCACTTTGTCTGGTTTTGCTATTTTTCTGATCCTGGAGCTGAGATACAAGTGGGGCCTAGATGTTATCTCTAGTTTGATCAAAACTCTGTCTCTGTGGTCAACCGGCCCACCTGAGGCTTTGTTCCTAAGATTGTTTGATGTGGGTCAGAACCTTGTTTTCCGGAGCCTTAACTCACAGGGGAGTGGTCAAGCAAGGGTTTGTGTGGGAGTTACATTGTATGAGGCCACTCGCCAACCCCTTTGATCCTCTCCCAATGGGGTCTACCACTTGACTAGCAATACGCCGAGGGGAGAAAGGTCAGAGGGGACTTTGAATGGCATGACCCAAAACTTGAAACATAAGGGGGTCTAAACTGCATGCCCAGTGACATTAAGGAGAAACATCACCCCGGGGGTGAGGTTCTAACTTGCAAAATGCTAGGCACCCCGGGCTTTCTACTCCGATGATCTTCTGTACCTGGTCTATGGTTACCATTTTTTTCTTGTCTGTCTAACTGACTACTGTACCAACTCATAACATTTTATCTGAAAGCAGTATGGCAATATGATCCGATGTCCGCCTTTGACTACTGTGTTTACTAAGAACAAGTGTGTTATCTGTTTCTTTTGTAAAACGTAAATTACTTTTTAATCAGAGGAGTATTTAAAATAGTGAATTATTTTACTTATTTTAAAAGTAATGTTTATTCATTGTTGAAAAAAAGAAAAGAGTCAAGAATAATTTGAAAACATCAAACATAATCCCATTATCTGGTGGTAGAGCTACTATTAATACATTAGTGAATTTTCTTTGATATTTTTATTTTTATAGGTTTTAATATTTTAGTATTAACTAATATAACCATATTGTGTTTATCCTCAATTATCATATAATCTTATAATGTAAGCCATTTCTTACACTACTATTTTTTTAAATTTTATTTTATTTTAATTGTTGTTCTTGTACAATTTTCTGCCTTCTACTCCCATCTTACACTACTATTTTATAAATGTGATTTTTCATAACTGCATAAAATTCCATTATATAAAAGTACCATAATTTACTTAATATGCTAATGCTGGAATTTCACCATTGTTGCTGTTATAGATAAAACAGATCTAATCAGAAGTCTTATTGTTGAGCAACAGATATCTAACTCAAGTTAACTTAGACAAAAAGTAGACCAAAAGTACTTTATTTAAAAAAACACAGGAATAGTGTGGTGATGGTCAGAGGGAAGAGGGCAGGGGCTGGGTAAAGGTGGGCAAAGGGGGAAAATGGGACATCTGTAATACTGTCAACAATAAATATAAAGTTAAAAATAATAGCATAGATTACATAGCTGAAGGATGACTTCTACCAAAAAACCATAGGGAATGGGGTAGCACTTCATGAATCACTGGGACCAGAGTTTAAATTCTTCTAACTTCCATCTCTCAATTCCTGTGATATTGTAATTTATAATAAGAAATATACATATTTGGTCTTCCTCTGTTGCTGGCACAGGGCTCCTAATCTCTCTGGTTTCCTAAATAACAAGAGAATTAAGGTGTCTTTTAATGTGCTAATGAGTGACTTTGGAAAGTACCTTCAGGTTGTGGACTACTTGCCAGAAGAATCAACCATGTATATTCTTATATTCTTATTAGTTTTTATCTCCATCTGTGTATAAGGTAACCAGGCATTGTTGCTAATAATGTTAAATTATGTTTGTGAAGTTAGATTAAGAAGCTCTCTTCAAGCCCTGGCTGGTGTAGCTCAGTGGATCGAGCACGTGCTGCTAACCAAGTGTCACCACTTCAATTCCCAGTCAGGGCACATGCCTGGGTTGCGGGCCAGGTCCCCAATGGGGACCACATGAGAGGCAACCACACACTGAAGTTTCTGTCTTTCTTTCTCCCTTCCCCTCTTTCTAAAAATAAATAAATAAAATCTTAAAAAAAAAAAAAGAAGAAGCTATTTTAAAACCCTTTTGGCCAGTATCTTTCAGAATATTGAATGCCGTTTGGTGATATAATCGAGAACTCAAAACACAGCACATAGAGACCGTTAGCAGGAGTGTACACCATCCGGACAGCTGACTTTGGTCAGATAATATATGTTTTGCAGATGAGAAATAATAACTAGAAAAGTTTAGATCTAACTATTACAGCAACCAAACCTTATCTTCCCACCCTTTATCCTAGCTTGGGAATTAGAACTGATGCTTAAAAGCCCTCAAAACTACCAGAAGTTGTACCACCTGGTTGCATATTAAAACTAAATGTGGATCTTTTAAAATTATCTAACTGTCCCTACTCTCTGAGATTGCTTTTGTGGAGTGACACTATGCATCCATGTATTCCAAAAGCTCTCCCTGTTTCTCTAAAATTCAGAGTTGAGATATGTTAGCTAAAGGGTATGGAGTATTTTTATATCAAAGCTGTCATCAATGTAGAATTAGCACAAGGTTGATAGTATTTCATAATTTTTATAATCTTTAATATACAACATATGTTTTTGTGGAAATCACTAATTCATCCTTAGTTACTGTATTTTACTTTTTAAAATCTCCCTCCAAAATCTGCTATGTGTTTGACTCATTTTATTTATTTACATCAGACTGTTTGTTGTATGCTGGGTGAAGTCCCAAATACTTACCAGCTGATAAAGTTCTTTGGTAAGTGAGACATCAAGGAGCAATCCCACATAAAACAAACTTCTCTCTCTGTTACAAGCAACACTGCTTTTCTTCTAACAGATTGCAAAGATATATTGAAATAATTTGCCCATAAATTGTACCTAATTGATATAATGTTGGCATATGGCGAAATTATATTAAGAAACAAAATATGGTTGAGAAAATTATTATTCCCCAACCTTCAAAACTTTACAGACTGTTGAACACTAAAATAGGGCAATATTTCTTTAAAATGGCTAACAGCAAGTAAAATTAAATAACATATCTTCCATCAGTTCTCAAGAAAAAATAATCTTTGTCCATTCACCTCAAGGGAATAGTGGCCAAATATTGGTTGGCCAAAAAGTCTGTTTAGTTTTTTCCATAAAATAAGGCACATTTTTCATTTTCACCAATAACTTTATTGATTTGGATATTTTGAACATTTCAGCTATCTCCTGCTATTGGCTTCCAGTGGATAGAGGCCAGGGGTAGTGCTAAACATTTTTTAATGTAGAAGACAGCCCCACAGCAAATAATTATTTGGCCAAAATGTCAATAGTATCAAGAAACTTTACAAATCACTTTTGATGTGTTTGTCAGTCACAGTACCTTTTCCATACACTGCACAAATCTTTTTTTTCATTTCAGTTGCCTTTTTACCTGTCTTGAAATAATAAAGCATAATATACCAAAAATATTGCTTATGTTGTTCATTTTCAATATTAAAATGGCTACAAAAATTCACCAATTTTGATGTTTTTTTTCCTTAAATGCACCCTGATATGACAGCTGTCACAATGCAATCTAACAAAATTATTTCAAATGGAGTTAAATACAACTAAGCACTACTAGAGCCATCATATGGAAAAACTAAACAAGTTTTTGGCCAACCCAATACATTTCCACTAAAGCTGTCCTTTCCAAGCTTATAATATTTGAAAGACTCTCTCTATGAAGCTCAAACTAGGTATCTTCTTGGAGCCTTAACATATATGCTTATGGATATAGGAATCAATGAGATTTCATTCCTGATTCCATTCCTTTCCAAAGAGAACAAAATAGTGCTTTTAGATTCCAAACACTGGAAAACTTACCAGTTTTTTATTTCAATTGAGATATATTTTTAAGTAATGAAATACACAGGTTTTTTTGTGTTCAGTTTGATGAGAATGACAGTTACGTGACTCTATCTAACTACCATCTGAAACAAAATATAGACTATTAGTTTCACTCCAGAATATTCCTCAATGTCACTTTATAGTTACTTTTCCCACCATGGTCCACCTAGTGGCAGCAACTTTTTAATGTTTATCACCAATCATTAGTTTTATTTGTTTTCTCATGTTTGGCTTCTTTCATTAAAAATTGTGATTGGAGGTCTTCAAGTTCAGCCAGTGGAAGTTATTCTTTTGTATTCCTGAATAGTATTTCATTGTATGGTCAAACAATATCTAATTTATCCACTCTCCTTTTAATGGACAATTGTTTTATTCTGTTTGTCTTTGCAGTTGCTATGCTTATGAATCATGCTGCTATGAAGATGCTTGTAAAGTCCTTTTATGAGCATGTATTTTCATGAAGATTAATTTTGGAGTAAATTATAAATCTATGTTCAGAAGAAAGTGCTAAAGACTCGTTCACAGCGTAGTATCACTTTTGCATTCCCAGCTGCAGTACATGAGGACGCTATTTGCTCTACATCCTCATAAACATTTGCTGTTGAATCCTTCTTATCTGAGCCCTGGCATTGGGTGTGAGGACAGGAAAAGTTTAGAAAACACTATAGTGTGTGGCACTTCTGTGTCTTCATTCAGATATTTTTTGTGTAGGCTTTTTTTCCCCCGGTAGCTTTATCTATCACAATTGGAACACAGTAGAATGTAACAAATAAATGCATTAATTAGATTGATTATTATTTAAATAATGCTCATTATTTATGGTAGGAAAGAATTACATATTTTTATGCATTGCTATCATTTTCAAAATTTCTTAAACTACATGAGTGGGATATAAATGTTTCTGACTTTATCATGAGGATATGCATCTTCCCTCTCTGTCTACTGCTTGTATTTAATTGCTTGTCACAATTGTGTGAATCAAAGTGTTAAAATGAATATATATTTTCAGAGCTGAAATGAGCAATTTGAAAATATTTCTTTGCTTTTACCACACAGGACACTAATTCACTAATAATAATAATTGAAGCAAATTATTGTCAAAGCCTATTCAGCACCCTCAGCGGACACAATTTTGGTCTGTGGAGAATTCACAGGTGCACTATAAAAGACTTCTCCCTTTGGGAGGGAATTTCAGGGGGAAAGGGGAAGGGTTTACAGGAACAAGTATAAAGGACACATGGACAAAAACTAAGGGGATTGGAAATGGGAAGGAGGCAGGGAGGGATGGGTGGGTGGGCTGGAAAGGGAATAAAGGACAGAAAACTGTACTTGAACAATTTAAATAAAATTAAAAAATTAAAACTTTGGTTTTAAAAAAGAAAGAAAAAGAAAAGAAAAACAGAAAATAACTAGTATGGGAGAGGGAGAGGAAGAGCGGAAACCGCTGAGCTGTGCTGGTGGGAATGTAAAGTGTCCAGATGCCGTGGAAAACAGTGTGGTGATTCCTAAAAAAACTGACAGTAGAATTACCATCTGATCCCCCAATCCCACTTCTGGGTATACGCCCAAAAGAACTAAAGTAGGATCTCAGATTTCTGTGCACCCTTGTTCACGGAAGCATTATTCACAACAGCCCAAATTTTTTTTTAATTAAAAAAAATTAAAAATAAAAGACTTCTCCCTTTGTTCACTAACATTGCTTGGCTCCATCTTCTGTCCCACACTGTAATATTTTCTCAATGACCTCAACTGCAGAATGTCTGCTTTGGGAAGTTGTTTTTCCTTGTTTTTCTAGTGTGTTTTGTACATCACATGTTGTCTTTTTTCCAAGGGTTCCAGAATTTACTTATATATTTTCCCTTTTATTCTGTTCTCTAAAGTCCAAGTCCAATTCCAGGATACACCTTTGTCTAGCCATTCCTCCTGTCAATAAATCCTGGGTTACAGATTAGTCATTCTTGCTTGACTGGTGAAATGTGGAGGTTTTTATCTGAAGTCTGGGTTCTGTATTTCTCCAGTTACCCATGTCATGAATGGCAAGCAACATGATCTTGATAGTCCTTAATCACAGCATTACTCTCCATCTATAGATATCCCACACATAGCTGAGGGTACTACTTATAAAAAATGACTTTGCTCATCATCAGAACTATCGTACCCACTGTGTGGAAGGGGACTGGAGATCACTGAGGCTACTATGGACCACCTGAACCAATGTTCAGCTGAGACTATCCTCATGCAGTTGACACAGAAAAACATGTCAGGTTCATGATGCCATCAGTTCCTATAAAAGTTATCCATTAGGTCTTATGCGCATATTGTGAGTATGATGGTGAGTAGATTCAAGTGTTCTTTCTGTGACAATTTATACCATTCTCCTTTAACATTTTACTGAAATATAACATACATACTTAAACATGCCCTGATGTTAAATGTATGGCTTAAAAATTTTTCATATAGTAAACATATTGTGTAACTGCCAATGATTCAAGAAATTGAGTAGTTTCACGAAGCCAGCAGTGTTCTTCTCATGCCTTCTAGTCAACACTTCCCCCAAAAGATTATCCTCAACTGACTGGAACACCAACCATTTGATTTGCTTCTTTTCTGAACTTTAAATAAAGAAAATGTCACAATATATCAAGTTCCTTTTAGTTAATATTGTTTTGTAATTCATCCATGTTTTTGATAGAGTAGTAATTAGTTACTCCTCAATTCTGTAGAGGTCAGCAGAAGTCAGAAACCTTTTCTGTAAAGGGACAGATATTAAATTTTTATGCTTTGTGAGCCATACAAGTTCTTTTTTAAATACTTAACTGTGCTATTGTAGCACACAAACAGCCATACACTATATATAAAACAGGAAGCAGGCTGGATTGGGCCTCTGATTTTAGTTTGATGACTGGCCATTCCCCTTGAACAGGAACTGGCCAGTCCTCTAAAAGTCCTGGTCCAGGAATTACCATGGTAGTCATTTGTCTGAGTGATGACATGTATGAACTTAAAAAAAAAAAAAAAAAAAAAAAAAAAAAAAAAAAAAAAAAAAAAAAAAAAAAAAAAAAAAAAAAACCCTGAGGCATGCACCAGAGACAGGGACCAAAGAGAAAAAAGTCACTCCTTTTAGGTTTATCTTGCCAGGGTCTAAACTGATTTTGAAGACTACTAAAAAAATAAATACACTGAGGGCAATGTCAACTTATAAGTAGTCCATAAAAAAAATCTTTATAGAGAGTTGTGGAAATGTAAAAGAAAAGGCCTATTAAAATACTGATGGCATATTTTACAGGTGTGAAACAAATATTTCAAAAATTTATATGGAACCAAAAATGACCCTGAATAGCCTGAGCAATCTTCAGAAATAAGAACAAAGTAGGAGGGATCACAACAGCTGATGCCAAACTATACTACAAGACCACTATAATCAAGACAGCCTGGTACTGATATAAGAACAGACACATAGATCAACAGAACAGAATAGAGAGCCTAGAAATAACCCCAGGACTCCATGGTCAATTAATATTTGATAAAGGAGGCAGGAATATAAAGTGGAGTAAAAATAGCCTCTTCAATAAATGGTGTTGGGAGATCTGGACAGGTACATGCAAAAAAATGAAAGTAGACCACCAACTTACACCATACACAAAAATAAACTCCAGATGGATAAAACACTTAAATATAAGTTGTGACACCATAATAGTCCTAGAGGAAAACATAAGCAGTAAAATTTCAGTTATCTATGTAGCAATATTTTCACCAATGTATCTCCTGAGGCAAGAGAAATGAAGAAAAAAAATAGATGGGACTAAATCAAACTAAATATCTTCTGCATAGCTAAAGAAAACATCATCAAAATGATGATCTCTCTAAGAGAGATCCAACCATTCGGGAAAACATATTTGCCAATGATATCTTGGACAGGGTTTCATTTCCAAATATATAACAAACTCATTTCATATTTAACTTTTAAGTACATCAAAATATTGAATAACATGTGAAAAACACTAAACAGAACTTATCATTACTATGTTGTTTTATGAATACATTAACAAGAGCATTGTTCAAATTAACTTTCACAGATTAATATCAAAGGAATAGTCTGCTCCTAATAATAGGTTAATACATTGCAAAGTAAGCTACAAGGACTTTTTAATAAATAACTGGTGTCATTTACTGTATACTGAGAAATAGGTGTTTAATCTATGATTATATTTCCTTGGAAATATACTGAATCAAATATAAAAAGTTGCTTTAGTTTGCATTATAAATTATTTTCTTCTTTTAAAATAATTATCAAGCATATACATTATATATAAATGAATATGAATGAGTTAATGGTTACCCTCAGTTGGTAAAATAAAACATATTAAATGTTATAAAATATAAGTGGGGGGGAAGATGGTGGCACAGTAGGAAGGAGCATATTTCGCTTCCCCCTACACACAGAATATTCTGGCCAATTTACATCGGAACAGAGCAAACAACCATCAGAAACACAGCATATTTGAAATCAGGAGATCAAAAATTGTAGTGGACACTGAAAAACCAGACGGTAAGGAGAGTACTTCAGAACAATAAGAGCCCAAGGGACAGCCCGGACAACAGGGCCAGGTCTGAGGCCCAGGTGGGCTCTCGCCAGGCTCCCCACAAGATTAGGGAGGGAGCTGGGTCAACTGCTCCCTCCCCAGCCAAACAAAGTTTTGGCGGCACTGGGATAAACCCAGTTGCTTGAAATCTCACAGAGAGGAGTTGGGGTCTCAGTGGCAGACAAGCTGGGGGTGTGAACACCCACGCATATCCCCGGGAAGGACCGCATACCGGAGCTTGCCTGATTGTTGGTGGCCAGCGCCACTGGGACAGCCACACACCTGAGCTCCTAGGACATTTGACTCCCAGCACCAGAGGAGCAGCTGCAGGCGTGGTCTTGCAGGAGGCCGTTGCCGACGGGTCCTTTGGCTCCTGGTGACACTGAGACAGCCACGCACCTGGATTCGCGGGACCTCCAGTGCCTGGCACCATTGGAACAGGCGCGCGCCCGCGGGACGGCTGTTCCGCTGCTCGCCTGAGCTCGAGGAGCCTCTGGTGCCTGGTGCCGGAGGGGCAGCCACGAGCCTGAGCCCGCCATCCATCAGGGACGATTGCACAAGGATTGGCACCCGTATGTGACCACAGGAGGCTGCGAGATCATAGGCACCTGCGTGCAACTGGGATAGGCACACGCATCCTCAGAACTTACACCTGAGGCCCTGGGCGGAGAGGTCCAGGGCTAGCCCTGAGGACAGTAGTGCAAAGATAGCTGAGCGCTGAACAGGGACAAAAGCGATACTGTCACCCCTAGACCATTGCAGCCAGCAAGACCAGAAACACCAGCTCAGCAAGATTGAAAACAGCAAGAGTTGTTGGGTTGTTTTTTTTTTTTTTTTTAATTTTCTTTTTTCTTTTTTCTTGTTGCTTTTTTCTTTTTTTTTTCTCTTTTTAAATTTTTTTCTATTTTTTAATTATTTTTATCTTTTTTTAACCCCTCAATGCCCTTCGCTTTGTGTATCTTCTTTCTTGCCTTATTCCTTCTTCCTTTCTTTCCAATTTTATCTCTTCTTCCTTCCTCTTTTTTCTTTTTCTTTCTTCTCTTCTTTCCTCTTTTTTTTCTTTTTCTTTCTTCTCTTTCCATTTTTTCCTCTTTTCTCTTTTTTAAATACCCACAAGTAAGACAAAAACAAAACAAAACAACAACAAAAAACCAACCCTGGAACTGTGAAAAAACCAGAGATGCTCCCAAGGAGGGGGCATTTCAACAGATAAGACAGTAGAAACTGTGAACACCAGGATACCAGAAGCAGACAGCTCCACTGAATCTCACAGGTATTCTACCACAGAAGTTCACACCATGAACCCAGGAAGCCAGAACAGATCAATTTAAGAAGTTAAGGCTAACAAGAAGAACCTCAAAAACAATGGGAAGACAAAGAAATAATCCCCAAATGAAAGGAAAGGAGGAAGCCCCAGAAAGAACGCTAAATGAAACAGAGGCAGCTCAACTGTCAGATTTTGAGTTCAAAACAATGGTTGTCAGGAAGCTCCACGAGCTCTCAATGAGCTACCAGAAACTACAGGGAAGCTACGATGAACTCACTGCAAACTATATCAACATGAAAAAGGAAATAGAAACTATCAACAAGGGCCAAGAGGAAATGAAGAGTACAATTTCTGAA